>JAJOZX010000091.1:1315000-1390000 GCA_023014485.1 Bathynomus jamesi | reverse complement strand
ATAATAATCCAAATCCTTAACCCTTTACTGCCCAAAAGGACAAATTTACAACCTTTCAAATACACACATTCATAACTTAACCCCGACAAAATATTTGGGCAGTAAAGGTTTTAAACCAGGCTCTATAAGGTCTAACCACTATTTGACTACAATGCTTTCAGAACAAAATGGTCAGTCAAATAAATTTAATATAGACTTTTTTTTTTTTTTTTATCTAATGTATACAACAGAAATATCATAATTACCATTAGGGCCATATTTTGCTTGATTTTCTTTGACTTGACTATCAGTCAGACCATGGTCCTCCTTAACATTGTAGTACTGAAGTGCTTCAGGAAAGCTTATACAGTGGGCAGCATCCATGATGGATTAAATATTTCACTCACTTCAGACACTCAAACATGCACACTGCAGTGTGCAGAAAAAAGAACAGGAGACTGAAAAGAGAAAATAGGCTTAGTACTAGGTAAACCTTAAATTATTACGACATATACTACAAGGCATCCCATAAATACTAATCCGTTATAATTAAAGCAAAAATCCCCCTGGCAGAGCTCACGCCGACATAACCAATTACTAAGAAAAGAATATTTGCCGAGATGGTTAGATTTTGCACTCCGAATAATCAATAAATATTTGTAAACTTGTTATAAACTTTGATTTGGGGGGGGGGGGGGGGGGGGGTATTTTTGCTTTAATTATAACCAATTCGGACTTAGGGCCACCCTGTACATATATTTAACAAAGTAGGGATCTATGATACTGTACTACTACTATACTGAACTGCGTTTAAAGTTGCAGTAAATTCAATTAAAATTTCCGTGTTTCTGCCACATGAAAGTAGTGCTGAAGTTCATACATCGATATTTTGGGTTTGTACTTTAGGTTTGTACAATGACTTATTCCTTCTAATACTTTAAGCTAAGCTACTGCCCTAATGTAGTGAAAAAGCAAATAAATGTTGGCCTACATAAAGGTCCTAACATACAAAACTATGTAACTACTGGGACTTAGTAATACATTCTGGTTGTAGATTAAATGAAAGGAAGAAATTTCAACTGTCTATAAGAAATTATGAGTAGAAACATACAAACTGGGATTAGCTACAATAGCATAAGAATACACTTTGTGAATATGGAAATACTTCAACAATCTTAATGGGATTTGTATTATTTCAGAAACAGTTTTGAAAATAAGTGTCAAGGAAAAATGACCATAAAAGATCCTGAAAATATTATAAGGCAGGACAGTAACCTATGTAGTCCACTTCACGTTGTCAATGATTTCATTATTCATTTACTGGGCTTGAATCAAAATGCAAAACAAAAGCTTCATTGGTGTCAACACTTAAAAATTGTTTATACAAGCAGACATGAGTCTTATAGATTACAATGGCTCAATACAAGTGTGCATATTAAATAATAGAACGCATCAAGGTAACTGCTATTCAATTTATTCTCAAAAGTACCGTACCCAGTACTTATTTTCATTTTCTTCAAAATATTTTTTCAATTTTGTCCCTTATAGCTATTATACTTTAAGTCTGAAATAGCCTTAATTATAATGAGAAAATTTTACAAATATTAAAAAAAATGTAATTGCAGATACAAGATAAAACTTAACAGCACTGAAATTAAAAGTATCCTACTATCAACACTGCTTATTATCTAAATCCAGAGAAATTGGACCTATATTCCATTTTATTATTTCTGGCATGTTTAACACTATAGTTTTATAAAATAATTTTAACTAGGCTTAAACCTACTGAGTATAAATTCCTCAATGATATCAAATAATTCATGTATCAGAATAAAGGCCACACTCAGTCATCAATTAGCTTAGTACCATAATCAATTCAGAATTTAGGAAATTTTTCACAAGTGGCCTAGTCCTAATTTAACAACAACTGATAAGGAATATATAAACTTGACCTTTATAATATCAATGGTAACTTCTGACTAATCAATAGAGCATAATGGTTAGCAGGTACATAACTACTAATGAGATATAGGATCCTACAACCACATATTCAATATACCATATCTCTCTATTAGCTACCGTACTCTTAGCCCACATCTTGGAACTTTATACAAACTGATTTAGTGAATAAGATTAAAATTAATCAATCATTCATTTTTCAGGAGTCTACTATGGATGGAATAATCTGAAAATATGAAGGGTTCTAGATCCAAATCGTCATCAGGAATTTCTCCTACTTATTGAACAGTGAATCTAGTTTCTTGTACATGGTGCAACTTGTCAAAAGAGCAAATACCATTTAATAGCACATTATATTCTTTATAACACACCACATTAAATTTTAACATTTAAGCCTAACTATATTACCAAGTTTCCTTCTAAATCATTTTTATATACTGTCTATAATGACTAAATAAAAAAATGATTGATGAAGTTATGTAAAGTTAAAGTATTTGCTATTAAAAACATTCACAGATTACAAAGTAGGTGGCAGGTTTAACATTTTTTTACTATATATTAATAGTATTTCCCATTTTAAAAATGGGTAAAATTAAAAAATGTTCATTTTACAAAGCCATTAACTGCTAGTATTCATAACTACCAATAGGTCAATTATAGTTCAGCAGCATTGTTCAGCTTTGTTCCCACCTGAACAGTAGCCCATGCAAGGAATTAAAATCTATTAAGCAAACTTCATTAAATATCTGTTCAATAGACACTAGACATGCTAGAAATTTTCTTGCAACTTTTACCAAATCTGTATACAGACAACTCGTGAATCATCGCACTAATGGGGCAATGAAGGTGTACAATGAAGCAGAAAATACACTGACATGGAGGTTCATTATTATAAAATACTGTACAGTGTACTTACCTCAAGACTTGATCTGTACATTAATTAAGGTGTACATAATTGTGGATGAGATTGGATGTAATGCAAGCTCAGTAAAACATGATTTGGCTCATCTTTACAACTGAAAGGATATTCTCTTATAAAGTTACATTACTCTAAACATCGTGTCTTCCAGCTGGATTGATGCCAAGCCATTATCATACTCCAGACATGCAATGAGCATCCAAGATCTCCAAAAGGTGGGAAAATGCAAGTGCAATGATGCAGAGGTTATATATAAAGGGGATTAATACAAAGTGGACGTGCAACCATTCAGAGCATGATAATTTGCAAGTTGTCTGTTCTCATTTTCATTCAACAATTCCAATGTGTCCTGACACCCTTGAATGAATTTCTCCTTTACATATTTATCTTTGGATTTAATGATGAAGCAAACTTTGAACCACTGCTGATACTTTTCAAGAAAACAGGCAACACTAGATTACAGAGTATGGGACACCTCAAACATTTGCAGGTATAGTAGCTAGAGTTGAACAGTATAGTGAATCAGAATCAATATGCACTTCAGATCAAGAGTACATCACTCATTGTTAATGAGTTACTGAGATACCCTGATGTGCTAGAAATGAAGAAACTGTAAAGACCCAATATAAGATCTTGTGTATTCTTTCATATCAGGATTTGGACCTTAAATTAAAATCAGATCAGGATTTAAAACCATTTCATCCCTACAGTCTACTACCAATCTGTGCTTAGTAAACATCAATAAATCATACACAGCATTTAACAGAACCAATTTTATGCCTAGGCTTTCATAATAGGCAGACTGCAGTCCAGATCCAGACCACCAATGGAATTTATAGGAATCACTAGGAATAAACCCATACTCTGAATGAAAGATTTACTTTAAATAAAATAGGCAAACTAACAATTTAGATAAATCAAAATCAAATCACCATCTTTTTTTGCATGTGTAAATTTTAAATTTAGTTTTCCTTCAAAAGAATAAAAATTAACTTAAATAATGTCCGCCATACTCCAAAAACATAGCCCCCTAAAAACATTACCCTATACACAACTATAAACCTTGTTATATGCAACCAATCATAATTCATCATTTATATATTTCATAACCATACAGTGTTTTATATAAGTACATATAGTGTTTAATCATATTCATACTACCAAATCATACCTACTTATATACAGGGTTGGTAAATTTTTTTTTTTAAAAAAGCCTATTGGTTTTTAATATACAGCCTGTAGGCTTATATATATATATATAAAATTGAGGAAATTGAAAACTTAGTATTTCATAATTTAATTGCTGACAATTAGAAAAAAGAAAGAAATCAATAGTTTAACCATAAACTAAATAAAACAACATTTAACTTGACTTTGTGCATATAGCTAAACAAATATTAAAAAAATAAAAATCCTTTAATGTATGGTACAGACCGTACAGTACTGAATAGAAAAATAAAAAAATATATTGTTCTTTGGCCTTTAAGTTTATAGATATAGCCTCTAAATTTATTTCACATTAGCTATTTGTTAAAACATTTATAAATAAATACAAGTTTAGAAGCTTTATGAACTCCTAATTTATTCCTTAATTTGGACTGTATCAGTCCAAAAGCAGAAAAAAAAATCTTTCAACTGCAGCATGAGATGACAGTTATGAACACTGATGCATTGTTCTGCACATCTTCAGACAGTTCCCTGACAGATCATCATGCAAGTGGGGTTATGTTTAGATTAATGGAAATACATGCATGCACAAAATATAAATGCAAGGTTGCCTGTATTCTTTTATTTCTTCATATACTTTTTTTTTTAGAAATGATTTAAACCATGGTTTAAACCAAATAACCCTGCCTATGAGACATGCTTTTCTTATAATTAACTTGAGCCCAGTAAAACCTAAAGTTTAAGGGCCATACTACTCACATAGAAACAAATATATGGATATCCCTCACTATTAGACTGTTCAATAATCAAATTCACACTTATCCATCCAAATATCCTATATTGACACCCAAAGGTTCAATAACTAAACAACCCTTGCTTATCTGAATCTTCTGACTCACAAAGTACACCCACCCATGCCAAGAGACCACTCAAGGCTGTCACCCTGTAAGTGAAATTAGAAGTTATTAAGCAGTATGAACAGGGTGTAGGCCTTACAAAAATCAGACATGCCATTGGATTACCAGCTTTAACAGTGGCAACAATAAAAAAATAGCAGCAACAATTAAGGAAAGTGTTGAGTGTGTGATGTCAAGGGTGCCAGCAAACTAACAAGAGCAAGGGACCAAGTTATGGAAAATATGGAACATTTGTTGATGCTGTGGATTGAGAACCAAAGTCAGCATGGCATGCCATTGTCTACTCTGATACTAAAAGCCCCCAATTGACCAACATTTTCCATCCACTTAAACACAACCCCTCTTAACTTAATACATGGCTTCTACCATTTGCTATGCAAAAGCAAGTAACCAAATGTAACCCATTCAGAGAGCAAGGGATACCTGTATTCTGTAAAAAATTATTGTACATTGTAATATTTATTTTCACAAATAAAAAATTATTATTATTATTATTAGCTACATTTACAAGAGCCGTTACAGCATTTGTGCCAAAATGCATTTGCTTTCTATCATTCTCTTTGGGCTAAAACACACCTTTCAACTGTGCCCAGTTTTGTTAGGCTCTACAAATCTATCACAATTTTAAATTCAACTAATAAAAGCATTTTTCATTTGGCCCTTCAAATGTAATATAAAAAAAAAATTTGGCTGAAGTTAAATTCTGGCACAAATGTTTAACAAACACCTATGCAAACTGCAGAGAAAATTAATTGGTGACCCTTGCTCTGTGACTTGGATCTAACTTTAAATGAATTCTTTTGTAATTATGTACATGCTGGGTACCATATTTTTACTTATTTTTATAAAATTTAGAAAGCATTTCATTGGCTACGCCTATATACTTATCTATACATTTTTATGAAATATAAAAGCTGAAAATAATTATCGAGCCTATACTGTAGATTGTAGACCTACCTTTAATTTATTTAAAATATATATTTAAACTATGTAACATTAATAATCTTGTCTTCATGACATATCGAGTAATTTATTGAAACTATATATCTTGTTTTCTATGCAAATGAATTTCCAGTGAAGAAAATATGAAAAACGTTTTGCAATACAAGTATCCCTCGTTTAACAATCATTTACTTTAGCAATCTATTTTTATTAACACCTTTTTTATTAACACTCGTGCTTCTGCATCACACTGCATCATTGTTTGTGTAAGATTGCGCATGATTGTGATTGTTTACCTTAAAGCGCTTCTGCCTCAAGGGTGCGCTGCTCCCACGAAGTCCACTCAGCGCCTCCTGAGGCAGGGCCATGATGGGGTCGCCACCCTTCTTTTCTCTTGCTCCTGCCATACGATTTGGTCCCCTATTGAATTTGTGGGGGCTGGTCTGGCAGAGGAATACCCTGACACTGTGGGTTGGTCGGGTATGTTGGCTAAAAACATGTCCAAGTGTTTTTTAAAAGTATCTACTGGGACTGCACTTATATCTCTAAGGTACTGAGGCAAGGAGTTAAACAGGCGAGAACCCTGCCTAGAGATACTATTATATTGAAGGGTTTGAATCCTTCTCAGACTGTTTGGTGGGAGGTGATATTTTTTACACATTCTGCCAGTTCTTGTTAAGGTGGGCACAATTGGTTCAGTATTGGGGGCAACTAAAAGCCCTTCTAGAATTTTCCAGGTGTAGATTAGGATGTATCTCTCAAACCTTCTCTCTATGGAATAAAGGTTGAGGCCTCTAAGCCTATCCCAGTAGTTTAATTTGTTTTTACTCACCTGTTGCCCATCAGGTTGTTTAATATACAAGGTAAAGGTTCTTTGTAGGCCCTCAATTTTTTGCAATTCATTCTGTTTGTGGGGAAACCATAATTGAGAGCAGTAGTCAATGCGTGGAAGGACAAGTGATTTCCACAGGGTAAGCATGGTCATACTGTCCCTAGTACTGAATGTCCTCAGTATATATCCTATTAGTTGTTTGCATGATGAGGTTACTTTGTCAATGTGCCTGTTGAATGTTGCATCTTCAGATAATATAATCCCTATCCCTAGATCCCTGACATGATCAGTTTGTGCAATATCTATTCCTGTGGGTCCAGTGTAGTTAAATTGTTCTTTCAGGTATTTATTTGGTCCATACTTAATTAGTTCAAATTTGTCTTCATTGAAGGCCATATTGTTTGCATCTGCCCATGCATATATAGTTTGTAGATCTTTTTGTAGCTCTACACAGTCTTCTTTTTCTGTAATTGGTCTTAGTATTCTGGTATCATCTGCGAATGACAGGAGAGAGCTTCCTAGGTTACAGTTTATATTGTTTAGCATTATAATGAATAGAATTGGTCCCAGTACTGTACCTTGCGGCACTCCACTAATCACTTCTTTTTCTATAGATCTTGCTCCATTTACAGTTATTTGTTTTCTGTCAGAGAGAAAGGCATGGATCCATTTTCCTACTTTTCCACAAATACCAAGTTCTTTTAGTTTATGGAATAATATACCATGGTCAACCTTGTCAAAAGCTTTTGCAAAGTCTAGATAGATGACATCAACATTGTGGTTTTCTCCCAAGTATTGTAGGATTGTATTGCAATGGTCTATAAGTTCAATAAGGCAGGATCTCTTGTGTCTGAAGCCATGTTGAAAGTCTTCTAAGAGATGTTCATTTTCTATAAAACTGACAATGTGCCTTTTCAGGACTTTCTCAAATATTTTAATAATATGGGAAGTCAAAGATATAGGTCTATAGTTCTTGGCTGCCTTTCTTTTGCCTCCTTTGTAGATTGGGGTAATATTTGCTTGTTTCATGATTGGTGGTATTCTACTGGTGTCTAGTGAGGATCTCCACAGGATTTTCAAAGGCAGAGATAAAGTATGTTTGCATTCCTTAAGAAACTTGGCTCCAATTCCATCTGGACCAAGGGCTGAACTCCCCGGTAGCTCTGTTATTGCCTGTTGTATATCTCCAGTGGTTATTTGTATATCTTCCAATAATGGTCTGTCTTGGTCATTTTCTTCTCTATCAAAAAATGCTGTAGTTTTTATTTTCTTTGCTACTACAGGGGTACTCCAGCTTAAAGCATATTGAGATTGTAAAATGTTTGCCATTTCCTGTGTATTAGATGTGAGAGTTAGTCCATCTTTAGCAAGCAATGGGCCAATGCTCGTTTTGATAACTGCTTTGCATTTAGCATAGCTAAAGAAGAATTTGCTATTTTCCTTTATAGTGCCAATAGCTTTGTGTTCATTATCAATATTCTCTCTTATGGTTGACTCCTTTATTTTAAGTTCTAACATCAGTATCTGATTCCGGATGTTACTATGTCTTGTATCACTTAATTGCTTTGTCAGTTGTTTAGATAGCTTTGTTCTCTTTCTCATAAGTGTCCTTCTGTATCTGTGCTCTTTTGTCTGGTGCTTCTGTGCACTATCGTTTTTCTTTGGTGTGTGTTTGTATAATGCTGATGACAGCAAGTATTGTATTCTACTCTAGCATTCTTCTGGCTTTAGGTTTTCTAATTCATCTTCCCAGTTTATTTCTCCCAGACAGTTATTTATTGATGTCCAGTCTGACTTGTGCAGGTTTAGGTCAGAGTATGGCAAGTTCGTTTGGCATGGGTCTTGCTTACATTTGTGGAGGGACAAGTTTGTGAATATGTGCATGACATTGTGGTCGGAGTATATAGTTGGTGTTATAACAATGTGGTCAATTGTAGTTGCATTATTTGTCAGCACTAAATCTAGGATATTATTTTTTCTAGTTGGGCAGTGGACATGTTGTACTAGGACATGACTCCAGATTTGAAAAAATTTACTGGAGCACAGCTCTGAATTTACTTTTTTTTTCCTTACACCACTAGATAGGTTAATGATAGTAAACTCTTGAATTGACGACATACCAATTACAAATTGTTTTAGCTAAACATAATAATACAATAATGTACAGTTTATAACTCACCTTAAGTTTATTTATTCATTGCAGCAGCAACAGTGGACGATGTTAGACCTTGCATGTAGGCATTTGTTGTGAATTTACCGCCATGTATGCTTGGCCACTGATCAACAGCTTTCTGTGTGATCATTACAGCAGATCTAGTGCCTGGAGCTGGACCCTCCTTCACAATTCTGCACAGCTTAGTCAAATGAGATGGCTTAATGGATCCTTTGTGTTCAACAATGTAACCAAGAATGGAGAATGTCCCTTCAGCTGGTGCTTCACTCCAGGCAGTTGATCCATCTTTATCAAAATGCTTTAATCTCTCTGTGATTCCTTTCCACAGCTGTTCTATATATTCTGTCAGCCAATTTATCACTGAGTCTTTTGTAAAACTACTTTCAGATCTGGTTCTGGATGGTCTAGCAACTTCAGCAACCTGGTAGTAATCAGAATGTTTCTTGATGTATTTGTAAACTTCATTTAGGATGTAATCCTCAGTTGTTAGTTCCTTTTGCTGCCCTGTGGTATCGTGCTTAAATTCAGAAACTACATCATTTGCATTTCCTCCATTAGCTAATTTGGAAATTGTTTCCATCACTCTTAACATAACAGTTTTCCCTCCTTCTTTATAAAATATATTTTCTACAAATTCTGCACTAACTGTTTCATTTTCTAGATTAGCAGTTGATGAAGTTGGTTCATTTTTCTGAGGTCTAGCACTAGCACATTTTGTGAACAAACTAAATGACTACTTTGCCATCTCTCTTTGCTGCACTTCATCCTGGTATTTCTTTACTGCAATATCTAAGCTGTGGGCCCAAACTCTGGGACCTCTTGTATTGTAACAAATATTTTTTTTGGAATTAAAATGTTCCTCCCAGTTTTGCTTCTTTGAATATTTGTTCTTGCATTGACCACAAAAGTAACCCCTTTTAACACCCTCACTTTTCTCTCCAACTTCATCAATATTAGGATCCATTATTGATTATTGACTACCTGAAAAAATACAAAATAAGTAAAAGTTAGTAAATATAGTATGGTAAAAGTGAGTAAAAGTAAGTAAATATAGTACAATGAAAATAAGTAAAAGTAAGTGCTTTAAACTTAGTAAAAGTAGGTAAGTAAAAGTAAGTTTAAACTTAATTAAACTTTTCAATTCTAGAGTCATGGTGGATTACTTAAAACCACACAAGTAATTATCTGGCCAATTTATCAAACCTGGCCGAGATCAATGGAACATAGTCCAATCCTGATAATTTTATATTAAAAAAATATACATTTTAATAAAATTTTAATTATCAAAACATTGAAGCTTAACAAAAAATAAAAATAATTGTTAAATATGGAATTACCAACTAAACTTAAAATAACTAAATTTGTAATTTAAAAAAATTGGTTTGTACAAGAACGTATACGCAAAAAAATTGCATAACATCTAGCGGATGAACAAAACCCAAGCCCAAATTTACTTTTTCTCATGGTCAAATTTACTGGCGAGCAGAGGGGGCGGTGGACACTTTTCTCCGGGTGAGAAACTGATTTATGGCCGATTTGGCCTACCCGAGGACACTCGAGACGAGAGAGTAGAGACGAGGCGAGACGGAGAGAAACGAGGGATATAGAATTTCCTCCGCCACCTCTGCTGGAGCAGCCTCACCAGCACGAGCAGCAGCAGCAGCCGCCGCTACCCAAGATCCCAGGAATCTGGAGTCATGTACTAGGAGCAGTTTTTCCATAAACTCATTCAGGTGTTTTGATTTGGACCTTTTTGTCCCTGATTTCATACCACCATATTGGTTCCAGGTGCAATTTGGGAGATTAAAGTCTCCTGTAATGATTAAGTCTTGTTGAGTCTACAATAGCTGGGCAATGCCTGATTTTTTCCAGAACTTCAGTGAGCTCTAGATGGGAGCTATCTGGGGGGCTATAGATATTCACTAGTATTATGTCTTCTTTATTTATGCTGAGCATGATGATTAGGAGTTCACAGGCTCCATTTGAGTATGCCATGAGCAGTTCACTTTGAATGTTTTCAGGGATGTACATCAGGACACCACCATTTAGATGGTCTTCTCTGTCACATCTATGGGTGGTGTACCCCAATGGGGTTTCATGGTTGCTTGCTGTACTATTTTCACCAGTGGGCTTACCTGGACCCGCTACATCAGCATAAGATCTGGGTGCAGGAATGGTATTTGGTCTTGGGTTTTCTTGCACCCCTTCGGCCAAATAGTGCTGAGGGATGTAGGCTCACTATCCTAATATTCTCTCCGTTGAGTTTGATGTGGTTGGAATCGGATTGTTCCCTTCAGGTGGGCCAGATTGCAGTTCTCTTTAAAACAACAACTTTCCCACCATGAGCTCTGGCAAATTTGGGGATGAAAATAGGGACATCTTGCATTGGATCTACATCCAGAAATGCCATTCCCATCGTGTATAAATTTTTTGCAGAGTGGTGGGTGAGCAAATGGGCATTCTCTTCCCTTAAGTCCATATTTACACAAGCCCCTCCTGTAATACTTGCATACTGGCTTGTGTTATTTGTCGCCTTTGTGGAGTGCAAAGCAACATTGTGCACACTGTTTAGTGCTAATTTGGACTGTGTTAAATGACTGTGAACATTGAAAATGACAAGTGTGTGGCTGCTTCCCCTGCATCATTGGGTAAGGCTTTGAAGCTCTCTCATAAGTCCTTGACTTTGGAGGTTAAGCTGGACATTATTAAGCACCATGAGTGTGGTGAGAGGGCAAACTCCATCACAAGAGCACTTGGCCTAGCCCAGTCAACCATCTCGACCATCATCAAGAAGGCTCCTGAGTTGAAGGTCTCAGCAGAAAATGTAACTTCTAACATCACCATGAGGATAACTAGTGATTTTGAACTCACATTATCGTGTTTTGTGCAAACAACATATATTACAATTCAAATAAGTACTTGCGAGTCATATATCAGACCATCAACAACATATCTACATTGAACCCATGTTATAACGATTGTGGTTTTAGGAACGTAACCCAATCATTAAATGAGGGATAGCTGTACCAAATATCATGTATACCATAAAATGGGGTATGTAGGTACCTACAATTTATGGAAAAATTTCTGTTGTATAACAAAATTTATCCCATTTCAGTATATATATAAAATTTTGAAAATTACTCATGCCCAGTATGTATGGTTGGAACAATGCTTTGTAAAACAAACTTTCTACATAAAATTGTCCCCCAAATACTGAATAGCACATGTAATTATATATATATACAGGGTGGCGCAAAAGTCACGACTGGTTTTCAAAAATTCATAATTTGTTTATTTTTTTCTTTTCTCCAGATATATAAAGGACCCCTTGCAAATTAATCATGGAAAAATACACAACTCAGCAGCGAACCAAAATCATAGAGCTTTACTTCGAGCATCATCAATCAATAAAGTTAACCCAAAGAGCCTATTCCCGTCATTTCAAAGTGCAGACACCACCTTCGGAGAGGATGGTCTGTCGCTTGGTCGCGCGTTTTCAGATGCAGGGCTCAGTTAGAGATCTTCCATGAGCCAGGAGACCATGTTCAGCCCAACATGGTGCTAATCATGTATGCATGCAGAGGAGTGTAGAGGAGAATCCCGAAACATCAACCCGAAGGCGTTCTGCTCAGCTTGGAATATCTCGCAGGTCTCTTCAAAGGATTTTAAAAAACGAATTACACCTGTTTGCGTACAAAGTCCAACTAGTGCAAGAACTAAAGCCAACAGATTGTCCAAAACGCCTTGCCTATGCAGTCCGCTTCCAAGAAATGGCCAGACAGAATGACTTTACTCACAATCTGATGAATGATGAAGCTCATTTTCAACTTAATGGCTTTGTAAACAAACAAAACTGCAGGATATGGGGTACTGAGAACCCTGAAACACTTCACCAACGTCAATTACATCCAGTTAAGTGTACAATATGGTGCGGTGTTACATCCAAAAAGGTCATTGGCCCGTACTTCTTTGAAAGTGAGCCCGGAGTCACCGCGACCATAACTGGTGACAGATATCGGGCCATGATTGAAAATTACTTATGACCAGCTGTTGCAGACAAACCAGATATGTGGTTCCAACAAGATGGGGCCACTGCCCACACCACCAGGCTAACTATGGGCCTTTTAAGAGAACTCTTTGGTGAACATTTGATATCCAGAAATTCTGCATTTGAATGGCCACCACGATCACCAGATCTAACAGCTCCTGACTATTTCCTTTGGGGCTATTTGAAGGATAAGGTCTATGTTAACAAACCACGTACTATCCAGGAGCTAAAGAATAATATCCGGGCAGAAATAAGGGGACTAGGACCAGATATCCTGCGAAATGTTATGAAGAACGCTGTTGAAAGAGCACGAATTTGTGAAGGTGAAAATGGAGGTCATTTGAAAGAAACAATTTTCCATACATAGCTTAAAAAAAACTCCTATTTCCAATGTGTCATTCTCTAAAAGGAAAGTTAAAATAAATCATTAACAAAAAATTATTGATTTTTAAAAACCAGTCATGACTTTTGCGCCACCATATATATATATATATTTCAACTGCAAAGAACATGTAGTAGGAGAATTACGACTTCTGATCGAGTGAGGACCATGGTGTAGTGGTTATCATATCTGACCAGCAATCGGAAGATCCTGGGTTCGATTCCCGGGTGGTTACCTCATTTTTTTAATTTGTTCGTTCTCCCTCATCTTGCGCGGAATGTTCTCCTATACAAGCGTCGTTCTTTACGTATATATATATATATATATATATCCCCGCAAGGGGGTTCTAAGCTCGTGCTCTTGAGTGCTCTTTGTGCTCGTTTGTACGTGCTTGTTCCTGGAGGTTTCACGTGCACCCTCCCGGCCCTAGCACCCAAGGATGATGGGGCTCGACCCTGCAGTCCTTGGTCTTTTTCCACTTCGACTGTCCCCTCCACCCTTTCTTTTTCCTCTGTCTTTCCTCTCACTTTTTCTTTGTTTTTCCGCTGAGATATGCCCTTTAAATAGAGGCGAATCGGTTCTTCCCGAACTAAAAAAAAATAAAAAATATATATATATATACACACATACATACCACACACACACATATACACCGGTATATCTCTGAACTAATTCCACATTGTGCAGTCCTAATGTGAGCCCTATACTCAGCCAACTCTCAGCAAGTGAACTTTTATATTTATCAGTGTAAAAGAATGGCAAGCTATAAGAGTGAACAGCTTAATTATCTCATTTGCATTTCTTAAAGTATATAAATAGTGGTTAGCAATACTGGCAACTAACAATAAAGCTATTGGCACTTCACTAAATACTGAGAATGTGGGTTTTTTTTTAACTACTAAAAATGATTATTCAAATTTAAAACTATCATTCAGATGAACAAGCGGTGAGTGTCAGGGTTAATTGACAGTGAGAGAAAACATTTCTGAAGATGGTTCTGAAGATGGTTCCTCAGTTGCTGAGCCCAATTCTATATTTCTACAATTAATAAATATTCATTAGCTATAAAAATATGCTTATTCTTCTTTACAAATTCAGTCATATGCCAAAGGTCTGTAAAATTATCTAAACAGGGTATTTTTCTTCAAAAACATTCATGATAATTCTGAATTTTAAAAATGAATGTGTGGTGTACTAATGGATGGATTTATCACTGTGGATATACATGTTGAGATACTGAATTCAATTAGGCTAAGTGGTCATAGTAGTATACATACTAACATACTGTAATGTTTAAATCTTTCACTACAGTAATGTAATATTCCATTCACCATTATACATAAAATATGAGCCTAAAACCCCATATTTTAGGTTCAAATTTATATGGCTACAGTGAAAGGGTTAAATTAACTATTGTACATGACTGACTAGTGTTATATAACCAATACAGTAGCTATTTAGAATAAAGACATTCAATTTCAAACAATGAGTGGGCCTATAACATGTATGCATAATATTTTTCACCAAAATGTATTTGTACAAAGTTAGGCTAAGCCTAGCCTAGCCTAGCCTAGCCTAGCCTAGCTAGCCTTCCCTTCCGAGTACAGTATCAAAACTTTATATATTTATAAACAAGGGGCTTGAAGTGTCTCAACACAACAGAAAATCATTTGATTTATAAGAATTCAGAAACTGAAGCCAATCACACAAACTTCTTTAATTCAAATAAATAGTGTTAAATAGCCAGATTATACCTACTTTTTAAATTACAAAAACAAAAGTTTTAGTTAACACTTGCGGCCCATTATTTGGTTCTGATATAATTTGTAAACTAATATAAGCCTAAGCCACATCCAAATCCAAATTTCCTCAAACTTGTTAAAAATATACATGTATCCATAGTGAAATACAGTAATATTACCTGGAAACATTGTACATAATTTTTAAATATATTTGTATATTCGGAGTATCTTCATAATGGGTTAGGCTTATATTAGCAACTCCTTAATAGGTACCAGTACAATACTTTAAGTAAAGCATATTTTCATCATTAATGGTTCAAATAATATATAGGCCTACTGAAGCTTATTTAAAAGTTTACTATAACCTTAAAAAAAAATACAAGCAAACAAGCATTCTTAATTCTAGTGAATCTAGTTTACAAAATTTTAGATTATTACGGATGTACCAATATCGCTTTTTAGCTGATAACCGATACCAACAATTAAAAATAGTATCAGCCAATAACCAATACTGATATCCAGCTAGGGTTTATTAGTTTGTAGCATTTATAATTTATTTTCTGTGTTGAAAATTTGGCAACAAAGCAATAATCCTTTTCATTAAGGATTGCAACACTGCATTAGATGTCATACTTTTGTTTGTTATACAATTGGACTGTGGGCCTATGTTGGGTTTAGTAAATGTGTTTTTAACCACCTAGCTGAATTAATATTGTGAGCTATGACTACAAGATAGTTTTTTGGTTTTCTAGGCTTTATATCTATTTCTCAAAGGCTTTAACACTTGTTTGATTGGCTATTTGAAAAGAAAATTGGGTAAAACTTATGTGCTACATTTCTTAGGATCTAGGCTATGAATAAAATAAAAGGCTATGATGGAAAAATAACGAGTTATGTGAAGTGATAAAACAATAAAATATTGGAAATTTCATCTTCTAAATACATCTTTCATAATTTTGGAAAAATCATACTTTTGAAATATCAGCCAAGACCGTTAAAAATATGATATAACCAATACCAATATATCAGTACGGAGTACATCCCTAGTTATTATGAGGGTACTATTTAATAGAGCTGGCCTATCTAATACCTCTTAACCCTTTAACGACGGATGGTACTTTAAGGTCCACCAGAGATAATATAAACTGTACTATGCCTCATTTTTATAAAGGTTTCTAATGTTTATATATACTATAGATGTCATTTAGTTGTCGGGAAAGAAACCTAGAATGTCTAGCATTTCAGTGACTAGTTACTAAAGTATTTAGTTTTGAATAACAATAAAAACCTATACATTCTGGTAACAAGAGTGACCACATATGCTGCAGACTCGTCCTTAAAGGATTAAACTGAACTAGCAGACATGTTCTTTAACTATCAGGTCATCCCATAAGTAGTGTGTTTTTACCTTTATTTCCAAATGAAAATAAAACTACATCAAAATAAATTAAATTATATATTTTCCTTTACTTTCTATGACTCTCTGCCCACCTCTCTACAA
The DNA here is from genome assembly GCA_023014485.1 of Bathynomus jamesi. NCBI lineage: Eukaryota > Metazoa > Arthropoda > Malacostraca > Isopoda > Cirolanidae > Bathynomus > Bathynomus jamesi. Next base: position 1,373,436 of record JAJOZX010000091.1, on the reverse strand, counting down.
GTACTTCAATTCTATGTTGATAAAATGCCTTCAGTTTAGAAGCAAAACACTCAGAAAAGGCAATGTTGATAGCCTTGAAACTTTCAAGTTCTTTCCCATGAAGATAGTTTTAGGTGGTAATCTGATGGTGAGAGGTCTGGTGAATATGGAGGGTGTGGAATTTTTTCCCAATCAAGCTGTTCAATTTTGGCAGTGGTGACTCAAACAGTACAAGGACACATGTTGTCCAATTGAAACAACACCCTTACAATTGGCCAAAGAAGGATTTTTTGTTTACAATGCAGCACTTAGTCTTTGAAGTGGCTGATAGACTTTGGCTGTAATGGTTTGATTGGGCCGCATCAGTTCAAAATAAACTAGTCCTTGAATATCCTACCAAATGCATAGCAAAACCTTCCTGGGGGTGCAGACATCCTCTTGGCTGCGGTGTAGCAGACTCCTCAGTACTAACCCACTGCCAATGATGCTTAACATTATGATAAAGCACCCATTTTTCATCTCCAGTAATGAATCAATTCATCAGTTAAGCTATAGTCACCAGACCTAAACTTCTGGAACCATCATTGTCATTTCCTTACATTTAAACCTTCCTCCTTCCTCCCTATAAGTATCCTGAATATTTTTTGTAGCTGCAGTTGCATTAGTTCCTTTTCTAAACTCAAAGCATTATAGGCCTAAATTGTGTTCCTCTGACACTTCCATCTTATCCATAAGGGTGAAATAAACAAAGATTGTTAACACAATGAAACTTCACTTAGACTGAAAAGTAACCACTTAGACTGAGAAGTAACAGGTCTAAACAAGCAAAAATTAGAATTTTCCACAAAAATACGCAGAAATGTGTGCAAACAAGATGCAAGTTTAGCAATGTAAAAAAAATTACATTACTTATGGGATGATATGATATAATTGCTACAATCTCTACTACATACCATAGGATCTAAACTGTAAATGGAATAAAGACCACTTTGAAGTTAAAGCTAAATCAACAGGGTAAATGTAGCTTAATATTAATCGAGTATAATATTGAGTCTAATTTGTTGCAATAAACTTGTGCATGTCTAGACTGTACAATCATACAAAATGTTAGTTTAAACCTAATTAAATACTTAAATTAATTCTTTTTGAATCAAGTGATGTTAATACTATACATTTCAGGTTAATACTATACATTTCAGTAGGCCAATCTCAAGAAATCACTCAATAAAAAGTTATGCACTTTGGTCACTCAAAATAAACCATTATATAAACTTTATATTCAAATTATGAATAGCTTAGTACATTCATTAAAATTTAAAACAAGTTAATGGATGGTTAATAAAGTCAACAACACTAGTAATACCTAAACTGATGCAATTCATTTACAGGAATTAAAACAAACTATTTTCTGTTTCAAGTCCAGGAATGGTGAGGAAATATATAATTTATTAAAAAATATCAAGTTCAATATTTTTAAGGTTTCATGAATTTAAAATGTTCAAGAAATAATTTCAACAGCTAATTATTTTCTTCAAAAACATTTAATGTTTAGTGTTCATCTTTTATATTAATAAAAGAAAAGGACCTTTTCCAGTTTGTGTACCATTTTTCATATAATTTATTTTTGCTTTATAAGGCTAACTAACAAAAATATCATGACCTAACCTAACCAATCATCAAGGGCGTACAGTTAACCTAATGATTGGTTAGGTTAGGTCGTGATATTTTTGTTAGTTAGCCTTATAAGCCTAACTAAAGAGATTGATATTATATTTTTGTTTTTTTCAGATAAAAAATGAGTGATAATATCAATCTCTTTAGTTAGGCTTATAAGGCTAACTAACGAAAATATCACGACCTAACCTAACCAATCGTACGCCCTTGACGATTGGTTAGGTCATGATATTTTCGTTAGTTAGCCTTATAAAGCAAAAATAAATTATATGAAAAACATTACACAAACTGGAAAAGGTCCAAAGAAAATAATTTATAATTCATTTTTTTTTTTACACAGGCTAATCTTTTTAATAATGCACATATAAAGATATAAACAATTAAGTAAACTGTTTAGAAGCTGCACCTCACCTTGGACTTTGTAAAAAGGGCCTTAAAGTGACTATCACAGGAATTCTGAACAGCTGACATATTTCCCTAACAAATGAATGACAAGTATACAACTGAAATGTTGCAAAGAATATTTGCATACCTCCAAATATGATGAAATGTGTGGTAGCTACCAGACTATATCTATACTGCTGTATTACCAGTAGGCTATAAAATCTAACATTTAGTGATGTAAGGATTTGTATAACTTAACCAAAGGAGAAAGTTGCCCTTCTAAGAATTACTACCTCTAGTTTGCATGTCAAACTAATGCTACTAAATTATTAAAATGTTTAATTTGTATACATTCATTAACCTAACAACGTACATAACTAGGTTTAACCTTGGTTTTGCTTCCACCCAAATTGTTCATTATGAAGAAGGTCAAGCTTGTTGCCCCACTTTAGACCTACAGTTAATGTGGAATCCAAACCACAACCGATTATGGGTGGTTAGAAATTATGGAGTCCTCACCCAGACTCGAACTCATGACTTCCCAATCAGCAGCCCAGCATCTTAACCACACTAGGGTACCAATTATCTATCAACCATTTTTACTGTATGGAAGGATGAACAGCTGGGTTTACTGTACATGCCTGCCATCACTGGGAATCAAACCCAGGGGTGGTGGATTCATAGTCACTAACCACTATACCACTGAGGCACATGTATATAACAAGCTAAAGCTCAAAAAATTAAAACTTCAAAAAGATACCAAATGTGTTACTATGGTAAATGATGCAACCAGACCAATCTAGACCTGGCTTCATGAGATGGTCTACAGTGGTCCAGACCACTACTATTCAATATTTTGCAAGTATATAGTATGAATTTTGACTAAACAACTTCCTCACTATAATGCTTGGGGAAAAAAAAAAAGTTCCTGGCAAAATTTATAGCTACTGATACCTTAACTATGAAATAAGCATATTTGGATTCTGGATCAGTCCAGACCACTATTTTTCAATCTTTGTAAGTACATAGCAAATGTTTTTGCCAAACTACTTCAATAATATTTCTGGTAGCTACAATTTGTAACTGTGTAAATTAAGCACATTTGGATTCTGGCCAGTGGCCAAGTCCACAACCCGGACTGGTTCCAAGATCTTGGGTTGCATCACTCATTATGGTATATTTAAGCAGTTACTAAATTCAAATAATATTATGGTATACAGAATAATAATAATAATATAGTACAAAAACAAAATGAATTATATATAAGCAAAAGTGGAAAAGGGAAAGGTATTATAGTATTCTTTCATGGAAGGTTAAGGGGAATCAAGCAATCAAAATCTAGGAATAGAAACTTTTACTATGAAGGCAAAAAATCCCTAGAAATCAAAATGAGAGAAATTATATATCATGTATTTGGGTTAATACTGGCTGATAACTTTTATAATATACAAAATACTGCTTATGCTTACCCCACTATATGAAGTAATAAAGCAATAGATGAAGCTGTCCAAGCCAGATCTCTCAATGAAATTTAAAATACTTATATTAAAATTATATTCTTCAGAAACTAAATAGTATAATTCATCAAAATACTGTAATTAAAGTTTAATAAAAGTAGTTTAGTAAGAGATCAATCTAAAAATGTAAACCAGTCTAATTCATCAAGACTAAAAATAGACTATCCTACTGGCCTCAGTATAGGCCTATATATTTAGTGTATATGTAGTCATTTCAGCTAAACTGCCAAGATATTTTTAGGCTGAGTTCTTTTATTCAAAATGATCTACAACTTGCGTATAAGCCACATTCTATAAATGAGCCCAGTATATTATAAATCACGCATAATTTCCAAAATTTGATACATTTTTAAAATAGTCAATGCTAAAATTCTGCTAAATTTGATACCTACACATAGCCCTAATTCTTAAAAATTAAAATTTTATCTATAGAATATAGGTACTGGCATATGACTACAGTAGCACCTCGCAATAACGGCACCTCACTTAACAGCATTTCGCTATAACGGCACTTTTAAATTATATTCATGTTCCATATGTGCACTCGCTGTTTTGGTGGGTTTTCAACAACACGAGCAGAGAAGACTGCAACGTGAAGAGGAGTGCCATCCTGATGGTAGTCCAGCTATTCCAAGAGATATGACGATTGTGGAATTGGAAGATGCCATTAAGTCTATCAAACATGGGATTGCAGCCTTTGAAAGAATAGACCCTAATTTCAAAAGATCGTCTAAAGTTAATACTATCCTTGCAAATGGTATTGCTTGTTATAAAGAAATTTTAAGAGAGAAGAGATGGCACTCGATGAGACAGAGTTCTTTGCTATTGTACTTCAAGAAAGTACTGTCGCAACCTTCCACAGAAACAGAAAGCCTGCCATCAACTTCAATTGAAACACCTTCATCAAAGTCACCATCTCCAAAATGAATAAGATTCATTGAAGAGTCAGATGATGAAAATGTGCCATCTCCTCCATCATCCATGCAATAAATATATTTATTTTTAAATTTATATTTGTCTATCACTATAAGTAAAGAAATATATATTTTAAGGTAAACAATGTATTTATTTTGCCTTCGTATCTGTTTTATAGGTCTAGCGCTATTGCACACTTAATATATAATAGTAGTAACATGTCACTTCGTCGCTATATGCATTCACAAGGAAAAAAGGCCGTAATTCACTTAACAGCGGGGGTCCAGTCCCTAACCCGCCGTTATTGCAAGGTGCTAGTGTATTGACAATCTTCAGTATTTGCATATGAAGCTAGGTCTAACATTTTAGCCAGAGATTAATCAAGTTTCTGCGAGTTTTTTTTCACCCAAAACTTACAGCATCAAGTATATTTAAGTGTATAAACAAATTTCTAACTACATATATCCATTCAGCAGAATTTTAGGTATAACTTTATTTTTAAAAACCTACTTAATTTATAAAACTTGGCAAATACCAGGCTCAAATTTGAGGGTGAGAGCATCACTATTTATACTAACATGACAGTGAAATTTAAAAAAATTTCTACTAAACTACATTGACATTTCTTAACTTCTATACTAAATAACTATAATCTGCACAAAGCTTTTACATTTCGCCAAATTCTGCAAATCAGAAATTAAAACACTCGTAACTTGGCTCTAATAATAGTATTTTAAAGGCCTAGATTAGTATTAAATACAAATTTCACAGGTCTAAGAGGAAGATAAGGCCAATTTCAAAATCTGCTCAAAATTTCCAAGCGAGAGTTTCAACCAAAATTACTTGTGCCCCTAACACATTGGAAAAGAGTTAAAAAACCACTAAAATTAATGAAAATTTTTTTTTCCAAAGTACTTTAGTGCAAGAGTTTGAGGTAGACCTTGAGGAGGATACTAGAAAAACTCATTTATTTCAAATTTTAAAAAAAATTAGGTAATTATTCATTTTTATACCCAGTCTGTTTTTATGATGAGAAACTTTTCTGGTCAATTTTGAGGTGTTTTGCGTGAATCTACCATCCATTTCCTGTGCAAATACGTAGTTTTTGAGATATCATCATCTTGAAAAATACGCATTTGCACAGGAAATGGATGGCCATTACGTACAAAACACCTCAAAATTAACCAGAAAAGTTTGCTCATATCATTTTCATTTAAACTAACAAAAATATCATGACTTAACCTAACCAATCATCAAGGGTGCATAATTGACCTAACAGGTTAATATTGGTTATTTCACCTAAATATCTTCTGATCTTTTCGTATTAGGCACTCTCTGTCACATTTCAGGCAAGTTAAGGATGAGAGAATAATGCCATAATTGATAAAAACATTCAATCCTTTGTCTTCATCTAGGGCACATGACAAATCAAATTCTCAAAGTCAAAATCACACAAATAGACGTCATAATTTTATCACAAACACCACTAAACTGAATCCAATTTTAAAAAAATAAAAAATAGCCAGAACAAAACCCAACCAATTAATTAAGTCGCAGAGTAAGGAAAAAGTAGCCCAATCAAGAAAAATACTTTACGAAAAAAGTACATTATAGCCAAAATAGGAAATATATTTTATTAAAAAAAGTACATTTCAACAAATTTACATAAGATATACATTTTCTTAGTTTTGAATGGCAATTCAATATATTGTACTGTTTTAACCGCGCATGAGCGGGTTAAAAGACAAATATTAACCAAAAATTATAGTTACATTAAGTTGAAATAAAACATCAAAAATAATTTAATTATTCTTAAAGTCTACCAACTTTCAAATATTATGAGTAAGAATTTTTATTATGCAAGACTTTCACTCATGGAAAGTGATTTGTGATTTCCAAAATCTGAAGCACACGAGAATTTTTGAAGATTCTGAAGTCTGGGGTCTAAGGTATCATAGGCTTATATTTCATTTAACCTAATCTAGCTAGATGATAAATAAGCCAAGTTTCAGGGGACCATTGTTTTAGAGGAAGTTGAAATTTGGGTATTTCTTTACTATTACACCAGTCTCCAGTAGAATGTTTTAAAAGCTGGTTTTCAATGTTTTTCAATGTGCTGAATTCAAAAATGATACTCATTTCCATCGCAAATGATTTGTTAGTTAGAGAGTTATTAAAGCTTAAACTCTCTAATGGGAGTCATGTGAGAAATAACTAACCAACCTAAAATAACCACTGAACCTATGATAGTGTAACCTAGTCTCTGAAATTTTTTAATCCAGCCAGATTATCCCCAAGTCAATTAGGCCATAACTTAATAGATGTTTAAGGTCTAGGTAGTTAATATTTACTATAACACCAGCTGCACCCCAAGTAAAATGAAATATTTCCAGTAGTACATCATAATTTACTAAGAAAAATGGTGTGCATCTTTATTTAGGAAAATTCTTATTTACGAAGATATTTGCTTCCAAAATTTTAATTACCAATATCCATTTGACGTGACATCACGTCAAATGCGCGTTTATAATAATGACTCATGCACATTTATAATAACTACATTTATTTTGATTTTCATCTAGTCTAGTGATTCATGCCATTTTCCTTTAAATAAATTTAGATATGGCATGTGAAGGCTGTAATTATGATTTTGAAGAACCAATAGTGTGCGTTTATAATAACGATAAAGCCACTATAGAGATTTTCATTGCGCATAACATTTTACCATCAACAAGGAAGTGTCCATTATATGATAAAGTATATGTACAGAGGACCAGCATATATTCCAGTGTACATTGAAAAAGACTAACAAAAGAAATAAGCGTGTAAACACATGCGGATTCTCCATACCCCAGTTCAAGAATACGTGGCTACAGGGCTGTGGAGTCGGAGAGTCGGAGTCAGAGTCGGTAAAAATGTACTGACTCCGACTCCGACCTCAATATAAATTTTAATAAAATGTTTTTGTGTGTGATATCACTGGCAGCTATGGTGGTTAAACCACTTAAATAATAAACACAATGTTTTCCATTTTAGACACTAATGCCATTAATTCATTTTTTCTTTTCAGATAATATTTTTTATTTTTAATACTTATTTAATTTAGAGTTCTTTCTAAATTTCATAAGTTTTTAACTTTCAAGTCTAAAACCCCTTTCACAATGGCAAAGACACTTCCAACAAAGTCTGCAGTTTTTTAATATTTTACAATAACCATAGATGAGAAACATTTTGTGTGTCAGTGTATGATAGAAGATGATGATGATGAAAAATTATGTGAAGCAAAAATCAGTGGTTTTACTGGCTCTGATAAAAATGCACCAACCAGAGCATCAAATTTGAAAAGACATTTGCAGTGTTTCCATCCCAAAATTTTAGAAGTTGTCATTGAGAAAGATAGTAATAAAAACCTTCCAACTACTTCAAAGTTAACAAAAGATCAGAAATCTACTGAACGACAAGCACCACTTACAAGATTCTTTACTACAGACAAAGTTACCGTAACAATGACCACAGATGATGATGCTTCACGTGGTGGTGATGAAATGCCTCTTGTGTAATTATCATCAGAGCAGATTTAGAATTAATATACCTTCGGAGTCAGATAGACAAAAAATTGAGGAGTCGGAGTCAGTTTTTTATGTGCCGACTCCACAGCCTTGCACGGTGGCTAGATAAAGTGAATGTATAGCCTAATGTTAGGTTAGGTTTGGTTTTTCGCAAAATATATTTTTCAGTAGTTTTTGGTCTGTTTTGTTCCAATTTGCTATTTATTTGGGTTAATATGAGTTTTATCGCACTCAGAATATCAAAAGCAAATATAATTATAAAATATTAAAGCATAATTTTCTCATCATTTTCATATAAGTCACTATGCTCACAGATGCGTACTTAAATTATATACATTTGAATATTATGACATTTTTATATTTTTTTTCCCCGCCCTTCCAATATTTTGATTGGTGACGTCATGAGAACATGATATATGAGCTAGATTTTTTAAGTTCTTAGGCCTTTTAAGTTGCTAGTCTACTTCTGTTAGGTTTTGATAGATGTTTGTGGCAATGACATGTGAACGGTGCGAATATTATTTTAAGGATTTAATATACTCTAGGCTAGGTTAGCCAGGGTTAGGCAAGGTTAGGTTAGGTTAATTAATTTTGGTATTAATTAACCTAACAACCTTACCTAACCTAACCCTGGCTAACCTAGCCTAGAGTATATTAAATCCTCAAAATAATATTCGCACCGTTCACATGTCATCGCCACAAACATCTATCAAAACCTAACAGAAGTAGACTAGCAACTTAAAAGGCCTAAGAACTTAAAAAATCTAGCTCATATGTTCTCATGACATCACCAATCAAAATATTGGAAGGGCGGGGAAAAAAATGCAAAAATGTCATAATATTCAAATGTACATAATTTGTTAAGTACGCATCTGCGAGCATAGTGACTTATATGAAAATGATGAGAAAATTATGCTTTAATATTTTATAATTATATTTGCTTTTGATATTCTGAGTGCGATAAAACTCATATTAACCCAAATCACATCAAATACTACTAGAAAAATGTATTTTGGTGTGTAAAATGACAGTTACTTAAAACACATAATTACCTTTATTTGTTGTGGAAATGACCCATGCTTATGCCCAAAATTCCCTATATTTACTTAGTAAACTCCAATGTCTCGTAACTTTTAATTGGGTTATTTCCACAATAAATGAATAGCAGATCTGAACAGAACACACCAAAACCTACTAAAAAATGTATTTTGCAAAAAAATTGGTGGTGGTTACAGTAAACATTTACCGTCTAGGCTTATGTAATGGTACATTCTCGTTCTAAGGCCTACTATAAAAGGTTTTAATCACAAAAGCTCTTATGGGTAATATGGACTAAACTTGACGTACGATACGAAGGACGAACATGAAGGGCTAGACTAGCTCTAGCGAAAATTCAGCATACCAAACTTAGGTCTAACCTAGGCTCGAAATTAACATTTTTTCCAATATTAATAACAATCAGCCTTACCCTCAGCCTAATTTAAGCCCTTTTCACGAAAACAACGATAATGTAGTTAACATTGTAATTAAAATACCGAGAAACCTAATACACAATTTTCCAGTATCCTTTTATTCATAATGGGGACAAAACAGCATGACACATTAACTACTATTTCCAGTTAAATTCACTTCTAACTCAAATGAAAGAAGGCCACGTAAATATTTTGCTTCGATTCAATGATATAAAATTAAAAACAGATGAAGGTAGGAAACCGTAAGCTTTCTCTTATTATTTTGACGTAATAATAAGGAAATACATTAGAATATGGTATGAGCGGTTTTTTTAGTTTAATAAACCTTTATATATATATATATATATATATACAGAGAGAGAGAGAGAGAGAGAGAGAGAGAGAGAGAGAGAGAGAGAGAGAGAGAGAGAGAGAGAGAGAGACTAAAATTATGGTGTTAGTTCTACACAAATCTAAATAGCTAAAATTAACGATACAGTCCTACATACCCAGTCATACACCTCATAAGAAGTATATTGTTTTTCATTACTGTCTTATTAACAAATTACATTCTTACATCATATTATTTTAACAAAGAAAAAATATCTTTCCACTGATATAAGCATTTTTTTGTGTTTGGAAGCAAAGAGCTATTTTAAACGTCAAGCATTATTGTTATAACAAGTAAAAAATAATATCGTACCACGACTTCTTTCTTTTTTGAATGAAAGAAAACACTGAAGTCAAGGGGAAATTATTAAACAAGTTCGTTTTAGAGACTTTGCCTATGGCAGCTGATTTCCAGTTTTAAAATCTACTTTTCTCACACCTTAAATGTTCCAATAAATTCTTTACCCCGAGCTTCAAGTCTTGTACTCACTATATATACTTTTAGAAAAGGTTGCAATACGTTAGTGGTACAGACACCTTTCTGAACAAATAAATTTGAATAAAAATCAAAACATTTAAGTCAAAGAAATTAAATTTAATGTACATTATATGTATTCTGGCACTTGCCTTTACAATTATATTTCATAAATTTACAATGAATAAAAATAAAAATTATATTTAACCCATTCTTATTACATCATAGATCCTGCAAATTTAATTCTCTATTATTTTCGGGATTTTACTGATTCATTATTAGATAAAAAATATCAACCTAATGCTGTAATGGAAATCTCGAAAACGATATGCATTTTTTTCTTTTTATTGGACGTAGGTCAAAATCTAACATATATCTAGAGTTTCGGTTCAATAAAGATGGTAAAATTGTCATTCATATATATACAGTATTTCTGCGCATGATAAGTCGCATATAGAATTCAATTATTTTCTGAATTATAATAATTCACTAATATGTAAACATCATTACAACTTTTTGCAAGGAACTCAAACTATATTTTACCATTTTTATATCACTTCAAGAAATTGAACAAAGACAAGAATTGAAAATGTTGCTTTTCTTATAAATCACAATAACTCTATAGGACTTGCATAAAATATGGTAAAATAAAATAGATGATAACACAACTGTAAATTCAGATTTATAAATAAAATCAGTTTTATTGTATTTGCAAGTTTTATATGAATTTCATTTATAAAATTTGGATTATATATATATATATATATATATATATATATATATATATATATATATATGCACTAAAATCACAAAATAACACGTGATCTTATTAATAAGCAAACAACCACAGGGAAAAGGAAACACAAAGTCCGAGCGCTTTCGTGATATATTCACATTATCAAGGATAATGCGAATATATCACGAAAGCGCTCGGACTTTGTGTTTCCTTTTCCCTGTGGTTGTTTGCTTATATATATATATATATATATATATATATATTAAATATTAGTGGACTTTATACACAATATATGCATTCCGATTATATATGCATTATATTGTGAAAGAAATGTACAAAAAAGAGCTAATTGTCTGCTCTTCTTAATTTGAACTATATGCGCAAAAAAATTTGTGGGGGGGAAAATATATAATTAAAAAAATATATAAATAGTCTTAGTACACATGTCTTAGAAACTATTGGGAAGAACATACAATTAAAAATTTTCTTCACTAAATATTGGTATGAACAACATCCTAACACGCACTGAGGCGTAAAATTATAACTTTTTTAATTATTTTTAATTTTTGATGCACCGTTTTCTTTTGTTTTAGTATTTATTATTACTAATTTATTTATTTGTTGTCACTTTTCTATTTCACTGCAGTGGTAGAGCTTTTTTAATTCGAATTCACAGCACTACACTATTTCAGATTTGCTTCTATTATCACAGTTTGTTCACAGACACACACTTGGTAAATTCAACACATTTATTTTTCACTATTCACCATTTCATTCGTTTAAAAGTATATCGAATACGTGATCACTTATCAATAAACACTACACCGTAAATATCAGAAGTATCACTTCAAAGTCGCGATGGCTTCAGTTTGCGAGCGAAACACGGGAATTTTTTCAATTCTGAATTAAAAATTAAAATACAAAAGAATGAAAATGACAAGGCGTCCCATGGCCTGGCATATGTAGTTTTATGTCCCGCACTTACCTAGAACCCTGGGCCGTGGTAGATCGCAGAAAAAAGAGATAACAAAAATACCCACTTGCCTTGTCCTGCCCAGGAACAAGTGAGAAACCTATGATGAGGATTGTCCGTTATAATACCTCGGTTGGGCAGGTTCACCGGCGCATCGCAAAGAGGGGAACAAACCAAATGGTGCCAGACCCTCAACAGAACACTCTCCCGGTAGTTCTCGAGTGGCTAACCGGCGGTGAAGAAGCCTTTTCAATCGCTGCTCATGTAGTTTTAAAATTGTCTCGCCCGGAGAAAGATCAGCTCGGAAAACTGTTACTGCAAGTTTAAAGGAAATTATTTAGTACTCATGACGAAGGGGGGGGGGAGAAGGGGGTGCCAATTAAAACTTGTAGTTGCAATCTCTAAGTCCAAACTATGTCATAATTATTGCCATTATCGTAATTTAAATTAATTGGCTAACTGTTTTTCGATATATTTATATATATTAAAATACTTGGCCAACCTTTTTTATCTCTCTCTCTCTCTCCTCTCTCTCTGTATATATATATATATATATATATATATTTTTTTTTTAAATACTTGGCCAACTCTCTCTCTCCCTCTCTCTCTCTATATATATTTTTTTTTTTAAATACTTGGCCAAGTCTCTCTCTCTCTCTCTCTCTCTCTCTCTCTCTCTCTCTCCATATATATATATATACTGTATATCGAAAAACAGTTGGCCAATTATTTTAAATTACGATAATAACAATAATTATGGCAAAGTTTGGAGTTAGAGATTGCAACTAGAAGCTTGTTTATATACAACGAAATAACGCCCGAAAGAATAATGTAACGTCGTAGCACGTATCTAACTCTTATTGTTTCTGAGGATTTACAAAAGATGAATAAAATCAGGGTTTGATGAGAGAGAACAAGAAACATTTTTACAGTACTGACTTTTTAAAAATATTATCGGAAGATTTACTTATAAAGAAATTTACAAAAAAAAGCATCTCTCTCTCTCTCTCTCTCTCTCTCTCTCTCTCTCTCTCTCTCTCTCTCTCTCTCTCTCTCTCTCGTCTTTTTGTATATGAGAGAGGTTAAGAGAATATAACTTCAATGTTATCAAAACTTTATTATTCATTATTTGATTAAATAATAGTAAAAAATGAATTGAATTTTCTACCGATAACCAGTAATTTATATTAAATTTATTAAATTTACAGTTTACAGAATATACAGTAAGATTACAGTTGACCATTTCGGATTGATAGTACTAGTTCCGGAATTAGGGGATGGGATTTGTTTTTCCTATGGTATCATCCCACTCAGTGTGATTCTCATTTTGTTTGGCATCCAAGAGTAAAGAATCCGTGAGTTAGAATCACAAAGGAAGACATTTTTAAATCAATCTATTCTCATTTTCATTTTCATCCACGGGCTTTTCTACCTTGGCCCAGGTTAAGTTAGGTTAGGTTAGTTTAGGTTGATGTTAAGTTAGTTGAGGTTAAGTTCAGTTAGGTTAGGTAAAATCCATTCTCATTTAGCGCCTTTACAGCGAATGGGAACCACATTCTTTCTGAAACCAAGAAGTTCTTTCCTCACATTTGGAATTTTAACTTCGAACATTCCCACTAACCCACTTGCTGTCCGGGAATGGGAATGGGAATGCGAATGACAGTGAGTGGGACTTAATCTTTCCCTGCGATAGGATCTGAAGCAGTTTTGCCCTTCCAAAGTTACGTACAATCAAATATGTTTGATACAAAAGGAATCATATTTGAGGATTGTTTCGTTTTAAAGGATTCTTCGTGGGGAGGGGGATTTGGGAGAGTGGAGAAGTAGGGGGTAGGTTGCTGTGAGGTATGGAACCCCCCCCCCCCCCCCGCCGCGCAAGTTACAAAGAGATATTGCTTTCATTCATTATCTGATTTTCCCCTCTTTGTCCCTTTTCTTGTTCCCTCTCTTTCTCCTCCCCTCTTTTTTTTTCCTGTTTTTGTTTTTTGTTTGTGAAAAAGGTATAAATTGTTAAGGGACGAATTTCCTCCCGAAAAAATGTAAATTTTCTGAATTGGTTTCAAAATCAGTGAGTTTCTTTCCTCAAAGATGTTGTCTCATGCTACACCTTATGCCTCTGACTGCCAAAAAATAAAAATAAAATAAAGGTAATTTCTCCCCACGCACCCCAATCTCGATCGTTCTTTCTCGGTCTTAGTCCAAGAACGAGAAATTCGAAAGTGGGCATCACAAAAGAAGCAATTCTCAAATTGATCCATTCCCAATGTTGTATTTCTTAGTTAGATTGTTCATAGAAAATACCATTCGGGCATGAAGCTGCGTCATAACTCTTTTTTGTTTTTTCATATCCTTTCTCAAATGAGGAAGCTTTTCCAAAATATGGACTTCCCAATTTCGGATCGCTAACAAAAGTGTGATCCCTTGTAATGATGTATGGTTAAATTGTGTCAAAGTTTTGTTGTCCCAAGAATAATATATATATATATATATATATATATATATATATATATATATATATATATATATATATATATATATATACAGGCCCGTAGCCAGGGGGGTTGATCGGGGGTCAAACGACCTCCCACTCCCTTGAGAGGAAAGGTCCACTTTTGTAACCATAGTTATAACTTATGATGTGATATTATAATATATAATATCATTTCGTAAATAAACACTTGCATTCTTTTTGCATTTTTTTTTTAAACTTCACAAACTACTCTAAGCTACTCTAAACTTAACTACTCTAAACCCCCTTCCGGAGTTCGGAACTCTGCTATAAATTTCTTACAACCTTTGCCATTTGTTACTCCATGCCACCCTGTGACCATCACAATTCCCCCCAAAAGTGTCCTTCTTCTTCCTAAAACTTTGTCATGTACCACACCCCCTCCAACCAAAAAGAAAAAAATTAAAATTAAAATAAAAACATGAAATTTTCATCTGTATGTTACAAATAAAAGGTACCGGAACGCCGTTCCGTTTCGGTGCGTTCCGCCAGAAAAAAAGTCCTGTGTATATAATTTAATTTTAGTTTCGTATACTTGTTTACCCCCCCCCCCCCCAAAAAAAATTAAGTAAAATTACGTATGACAAATCTGGTGAGACAACTTTCTATCTAATTTTATATACATTTGAAATACTTTCGATATAATTACGATGGTTTATAGAAAAAAGTTCCCAAGAAAGTTAGGTAACTATAATAAGATAAAACAATAGAACCTCGACACTATATTGACTATAGCCTTGTTTTACTTAAAATTTGGCTACGTCGTGGGGTCAGTGTCGTGGGGTCAGTGTCGTAACACCGGTTCCCGTCAATTAGTGAAGTTAAGCGACATTGGGTCTGGGAAGTGTAAAGTTGTTCCATATATGCAGACCACTATTTCTTTAAAATTTAATTGTTCCATTCGACCGAATACTGAGTGATTTTAAATCAGTTTTATTTTATAATATGGATATAATTTGTTCCGAATTGATCTAGAAAGAAAAGTTGTTCCAACAGTGTGAAATAAAGTTTTTCCATACGGAACATCTTTTCCAAAAAAAATAATTGCTTCATTTGCCGCTTGAACCGATTATGGAGCGATTTCTTTGTAAAACGATGGTTCATTATTAAACCAATTTCACTATCTTTCCTTTCTGGACCGATTTTGAACCAATTTATATCACTATTACGAATAAAACTGATTCAGAATCGTTCAATATTCGGTCCAAATGGGACAACTAAATTTTTAGAAAAATTGGTCTATATTTTACGCCATAGTTAGATGGGAGACCTTTCTCTACGTTCTCCACTACAAGTAAATAATTGATTCTGCAAAAGTTTTCATTCAGTATATTATTTTTCTGAACTAAAATTTCCCATTGTAATTATGTTTACGAAGACAGAAAATTTATAATTTATGCAGCTTCTTTTCATCAAAGATTGATTCATCTAGCAGAATACTGAGGACAAACTACGTCGACAAACAAGTTAAAATATTTACGTTGACTTTTTGTGATGTTTTACACGAGTGTGCTCCTTATGTAACCAAATAACAAAAAAGACCTCCTACCCCATGGCTCACAGAAGATATAGAAAACAAAATGAAAGACAGAGATATACCAAATAACAAAAGAAAAATATTCCACTCAGAGGAGGGAAAGAGATACAAACGAATGAAGCAACAAGTAAACAGAGCAGTCAACCAAGCTCATTTTCAGTATTACACTAACAAACTAATTAATAGCAAAGAAAACACAAAAGGCAACTGGAAAATTATACATAAAATTATACCTGGAAGATGGTAAATAAATCCTATCAGAACAGTGATGATATCCTAGAAACTGTTGAACGATTTAGTGACTTTTTCTCGTCGGTTGAAAAAAAAAAAGAACATTTGAAGAGGTTCATGGAAGAGCTGCAGCGGTAAAAGAATAGGTACTGTCCAATTGAAAACGAAGACCAGACGTCGGAAGAAAAGCCCTTACGATTAGAACTAGTTACGTATGCAGAACTTCTACACATGGTTAAAACCTTAACGAACATTAACTCAATGGGAATCGTTAAAATATCTGTAAATTACATTAAAAGAATCTCTAAGAGAAACTTCCGTATATCTATTAACGATTTCAATACTTCGATAGTACCGTTGTATATCCTAAACGATGGAAATCCGCAACTGTAACACCAATACATAAAAGATGTAAAGAAAAAGCTCTTACAGCAAACTTGAAACCAGTTTCTCTCCTACTGATTCCCTCCAAAATTAAAAAAAAAGTCTACACTCAAATAACTGCAATCAAATAATTTATTTTCACAATCTCAGCACGGATACATAAAATATCTAATTATTGAGACAACACTCTTAACAATAACTAAATAAATCTATGCATTAATGGAGAACATTGAAATAATATTAATCCCTCTGTTAGACCTCTTCAAAGCGTTTGACACAGTACGTCTTGATGAATTACTTTAAAAAACTTAATACAGTTAATGTAGATAAATTTGGGTTCGAAGACTATCTTCCATAAAGATGCCATTCTGTCACAAAAAAATTCTCTCTCCAACAGTAAACTAGTTAAGTATGGCGTTCCACAAGTTTTAGTTTTGGGTCCTATCCTTTTTCTTGCTTATATTAATGATATTAATGTACATTCGTTATGTATGCCGACGACGTTCAAGCTTCGTCACCGAGGCAAACTGAAGGAAGTTGATGAAATAATAAGAGAAACAGACTTATTTAACCTAAAATAACAGTATGACAATAGAGCTGAAAATAAATTCAAATAAAACGCAGCAGTGTACTCGTACATTCATTGGATCAAATGACACATGAAGAAGACAAATAAAAAAAAACAAATAAAATTTGATTGATACTTGTGACATACCAATTTCTAAATCACTCAAAAATCTATAGGTATCATCTTTGATAAACGTGTCTTTTGAAGAGCATATAAATACAGTGTGGAGAAAAGCGAAGGGCACCCTAATTTATTTGCAAAAACTAAAGCACAGTTTCAATATAACGACAAGAGTATTGATTGCAAACAGGCTGGTAATGAGTCACATATACTACTATCGTCTCATTTGGAGTACTGAAACTGTACTCAAGTACTCATCTGTACTGAAAGAGGCTAAAAAAGTGCAAAATTTTGCAGCGAAGGTGGAATGTGGATATGGAAAGAAAAATGATCATAGAAATCTAAGGTGAAAAGTTAGGCTGGCTAAATATAAACTTGAAACCGCAATTTGCTATCTGCACATTTGCATACAAAGTTATGAGCAACTACCTTCCTTATTGAGCGTTGCAGTTTCCTTCAAACTATCAACGTCATTCTGACGTGAGTCTCAGAGATAATGACGACCCGCAAACAAACATAGGACGATCTCATGCTGGTAGAATGGCAGTGTTACAAGTTGCTTCCTCTCTGACCTTCTTAATCTCATTAAACAAGCATTGTCCCACTTCAGTTTCAAATTTCGTTTAAAAAAAACTCTCTTCGTAATCTTAGCACCGCATCATGCACAGACATTCCCGAATCCTAAAACTGCAGCCGTGTAATCCTCAGTACTGTCAATGTTACATAGTCTTCGCCCATCGTATAACCACCTTAATCATGTGTTATAATTTTAAAACATATTTATGTATGTATATATATATATATATACACGAGTATATACATATACATATGGTATCTGAGGTCGAATACGCAAGATATGTTGTCATATAGATTTGTAATTTTTACTTGAAAAATTAATTTCAAAACGTAAGTTTGCATAATATTCCTATAATTTTATACAAAAGTTGCCAGATCTTTAGATATTCATACACTTACCTAATATTTCCTTACAAATTCCAGTACATTTTTTATATAATGTTTATGCTAATTAAGTGATGTTTACTTTTATTCTTTTGTGAATTTATTGGTCTATTTATTCTCTTAATGAACTTAAAAATTTATCATGCTTGATTTTATTCTTTAATGAACATTTCATGCATATGTATAGTGTATACCTTCATACTTTAATACCTTCTTATGGTATAAGAATCGACCATTTTAGTTGTGTTTCATACATACTGTAAATCCAAACTAGAATTCTCTGCGATATTTTTTTCTAAAATATTACAATATACTTATTTTTCCAACTACTTTTACAGTATTGAGAATGTTATTTAAACCTATTTCAAATGAGTTTCGAGTTGAACAACCAACCAAATCAGAGTGAACTCGAATCTATATTATTAATACGGTTATATATGTTTGTTTTGACACACTCCAAATACCGTCTCTTTCCCACTATGCATGCCCAGTGCCACAGCGTAATGCCAAAAGAAACAAAGGATCAATTAAGTTAAATGCCGCCAATATGGAGGACACACGAAATTTTATTATAAAAAAACTGGATGATGTAATACAGTTCTCATAAACCTATCGACAAGAAACGTAACTAGAAAACTAAAAACTTAAAATCATTATTGGAAACTCAGTTTTTGATGAAGATTTTCTTTTTGACTCAACTGCGCGTGTGTGTATAAGGTACCATCGTGCAGCAAAATCTGTATGAATTTTTATTAAGGCTAATATGTCATCCAAAGCATGCGTTGAACAAAAAGTTGCATCAAGTTAAATTTTTGCCAAGTCATTGTTGAATAATTTCATAGTGAAAAATATAAAAGTGAATTCCTCAAAATTAATTAAATGTTCTCATAAAACGAAGATGTTGCATAAGAAAAATAAAGAGTGTATATATATATTACAATACAGTTAAAGGACCAAAGAGCAGTTATTTCACGAAATAACCATTGGCATGCACGTTTTATGACCTCAAACCTTTTATGAAGATCAGTGCCATCAGCTTTATAATAATAATAATAATAATAGTAATAATAATAATATACAGTAGCAGATAGCTAAGTAATGCTATCTTTATTACTGACTTGCATTGCTAAATTCACCTGTAGTTATGTAACTCCATTCGGGGATATATATATATATATATGTGTGTGTGTGTGTGTGTGGTTTAAAATATTCTGAGCATGACAGATCTTCCTGCACGACAATAAAGTATTTCTATATATAACTGGAAGTTCAAAATTTGGCATAATTTCAAGGTCAAGGATGGATGGATGGGCATATATATATATATATATATATATATATATTATAAACTTTGGTAAGAGACAGAAAGGCGAACTTTCTTCTCTCATCCTTCCCCCGTAACTCGCTGCTGCATATAGAAAAGGCTGGTCAGTGACTTCACTGAGGAATTTGTCAACTTGAGTTTTGAAGGAGTTAGTGCCAAATCCTAATGACGAGAAGTTTCAGTCATCTTTGATATTGGCTCTCAAAACGCTTGTGGCACTCCAATTCTGAAAGAGTTTATAACATGTTCATTCTCCAGGCACCCCGTCCTCTATGGAGGTTTTGGGATAAACAATTTTTTTTCCAAATCAGATTTTTTAAATGTTTCTATTTCATAATTCTTATGGCTAAGTGGGTAACGCCATTTCCCAATAAGAGAAGTGAATATAGTGGGGTCAGGGGTTCGACTCCCGATGGTGCTGGTTAGAAAAAATCCGGGAGTTAGCACAATGAGACGCATTAGTCTAGCTTGAAAGGTGTGCCAATTTCTGACCCTCCTTTACTTTTAAAATTTAAAAGGACAGAATGTGAGAATGGTCACTTAAAGCTCTGTGGTTAAGGTGGCCGACTCTGAACGGTGAGGCTTTGGCTCGCTTCCGCCTGCTGGCTCCTGGTTGCGTTAACCGTTTACCCTGTTACTGCTCGGGCTAAAGATGATCCTTGGAGCATACTCTTTGCAAAATATTTATGAAGTAGAAGGTAACGTCGAGATAACAGAATAAATGTCTCGTCTTTTGTGAAGGTGAAAGTTTAGCATCGATGTTGGATCAGTGTTCGATGTTGACTGCAGTACAATAAGACTTTTAAATGGGATTAGTAGTTCTTTCGTATGTGGAATTAAAGGTGAAGCAGACAGTGTGTTTAGTATGAAGTGTGGAGCACAAGAAATCTGTATGATGTAATTATCATTTGTTCAATATATATATTATTATATATGGACAATGATACTGTACTTGACAATGATACTCTGTGCCACTCATACCGTGAATAGGTGTATGGCCGAGGCGATGTTTCGTGTAAATCAGTAAAACCTAACCTATAGGCTATAAGTGAACTTAATCTATTGGGTACCTTGAACAATGATATATATATATATATATATATATACACGGTGAACCAAAAGTAGGTGGACAGTAGGTTGAATACGGTTTGTGTTATATTATATTATAACTATGGTGTTCATTATAACTATGGTGTTTGTGTTTTATTATATTAAATATTATAACTAAATTTATTTAAATTTTATTTTGTATTATAGTATACAAAAAAATTAAATATGTATTCTCAAAATAAACGTTATCATTTACTGTCCACCTACATTTGGTTCACCCTATATATATATACACAGATTGTTAAGTTGTAGATAGAAAGCAAAGAGTTCAGTGATTCACAAAGCACCGCTCCTATCTCGCAGCTATTCATTATTATATTCATATATTCATTATATTCATCGTACAAACAAGGCTTCCGACCGTAGTTCACCAATAAGAGAATAAAGAATACTGTAAGTTATCACACTCATACTCATAATAACCGTCCTGTTTACTTATCATACTCATAGTAACTGTGTCCTGTTTATTTATCACGCTCATAGTAACTGTTCTGTTCATTTATCACACTCATAGTACCCAGGGCCGTAACTAGGGTTTAGAAATTAGTGAGGTCTAGATTTTTTTCGAGCGCGGCGGGACGAGCAAAATTCAGACCAAAATGACATCTACAAACACAACCCAAGCTATACACTAAACACAAAACCCTTGTCTATAATTAAATACTGTACAAAGGGACCTGTTAGCAAAAATACTTTTATTAAAGCTGCACGGAGAACGGTTCAGTCTCTTTTTTTTTTTTAGGAAATAATTACCGAGGTCCAGACCTCGGTGACCTCATAGGTAGTTACGGCCATGATAGTACCTGTCCTATGCATTTATCACATCCATAAAATGAAGGGAAATTTCCCTCATATTGGGTAATTCATGTGACACGTGGAATTTTTGTCAGACATTCTGGTTTCAGAGTGTTTTCATATGTCGTTAGTTTGCATTTTAGGCTCTTTGGGGATGGTGCACCATTCATCAGGAGTGAGATGTACATCAGGTTTGCTTTCCTTCTCCTAAGCTATATAAAAGTGCCTTCCTATACAGTTACAGATAATCTGAAGTTTGCTCTACACACACTGGATAAAAATTTGGAATATCTGTAATTTCAAACTTATATATATATATATATATATATATATTATATATATATATTATATATATATTATTGAAGACTTGAAGACGTTCTTAGTTTTGAATGCCATCGTCTGAATGGCAGAAAACATTTGTGGAATATGATTTCATATATGATAAAAATAATTTATTTTTTTGTCTTCATAAACTGATGTCAGAAGGTTCATACTCATGATGGCTCCGATATATATATATATATATATATATATATATATATATATATATATATATATTATATATAATATATATATATGTGTGTGTATATATATATGTATATATAAAAGAGAGAGAGAGAGAGAGAGAGAGAGAGACTAATCATATTTTGCTGTCTATTACGTACTTACTTTTGTTTACTTTTGTTGAGTTTGAACGACGGTTCAGGATCGACCTGCGGTCGACCCCTCTGCAGCATCCCGCCTCATTTGCGGGACTTGGTGAAGGAGGGAATTGCTCTCTGATCGCCTCCTGCCCTCGTAGCCAGCCACGCATGGCTGGTCAGGGACTTTGCACAAGAATCTGTCCAGCTGGTTCTTGAAGTTATTCAGGTTGGTGTGCTGGAGATTCCTCACTTCTTTTGAAAAAGCTTTGGGCCCCGTATTCTGAGGGTATTTTCCATCCTCGTTTTCATGGCTCCTTGTCCCACCGCAGCTGGGACCGTACAAAATCTGCCTCTTCTCTCATTCCAGTTTGTTTCTATTTCATTTCTGAGGTTAGGGACAGAGCCCTCAAGTATGTTCCATATGTATATTATTGTGTACCGCTCTCGCCTTCTTTCAAGAGAGTAGAGTTCCAGGGATTGTAGTCGAGACCAGTAGTCTTCACCTTCCGTTTCCTCTATCTTAGACGTAAAAGTCCTTTGTATAGCTTCAATGCTCGCAATGTCTCTTTTTCTGTGTGGGCTTGTGAGTACTGAGCAATACTCAATTATTGGTAGGACTAGACTCTTCCATAATTTGAGCATGATGTTTGCTTTTCTGCTGCGGAAGCTCCTCCAGATGATTCCCATTATTTTTCTAGCCGTTGTGATTTTGATTTTATAGTGCTCTCTGAATTCCGCATCCGACGACATTATTACTCCAAGATCCCTGACTTGTGGATTTGGTGTTATCTGTTTGGCTTGCGGAGTTTTGTACCCTTTTTTCTGTAGCTCTTTATTATTACCATATCTTAGAAGTTGGAATTTTTCTTCGTTGAACTTCATATTGTTGTCTTCTGCCCACTGGAATAATGTTTCAATGTCGTTTTGTAGTATTCTTATGTCATCTTCGTTCAATATTTCCTTACATATCTTCGTGTCATCTGCGAAGCATGATACAATACTGTCCTTAATATCTGCATCAATATCTGCAATCATTATTATGAACAGCAAGGGAGCTAATACTGTCCCTTGTGGGACAGAGCTCACGACTTCCGAGACTTCCGATTTAACTCCGTTTACCACCACTCTTTGCGTTCTTTGCGTCAAGAAATTAAATATCCACCTTCCTAGGTTTCTATAATCATACTTTTTTTTTAATCCTTTAATGAAGCATTGCAGAATTTCTTGTTTAAGTGTGAACGCATTTTGAAGAAAGGAGAGAGACGATTCTGGGTAAAGTATTCGGAAAATATCCCCACCCTGTCGAAGAACTGTATGTGGGGTATGAATATGGCGTAAGACAACTCCAAAACATGTACATATTGTCGTACGGCGTGTCTGTGGTAATCGTACATACGCTGGGAATGGAATGACGATTTATTCTTTCAAAAGTGAGATTTCATCAACTAAAATTGATCGATTATTTCAGACTCAGTGTCATTCTTATTCCCATTCCCATTCCAAATCCAATTCCAATTCCCATTCTCATCCGTGGTCCGCGAATAAAAATGCACAAAGCGAAAAATCCATATTTGAGAAAAATGTTTCTTGATTTGAAAAATAATGTCTCTCCTTTCTCATTCGAGGTAAAGGCGTCAAACCTTCACCAGTATTTCCTAACCTAATTAAACCTAACTTAACCTAATCTAACCTAAACTGGATCAAATTGGGAAAGCCGTGGATGAGAATGAGAGTGGCATAAATTAGGAATAAACCGATTTGAAAATGCCTCCTTTGAAATTATCACCCTCGGGCGCGAAATGAAATATGAACAATATTGAATGAAATAATATCAAATCTATCAAGATGAGCGTTTGAGAAATGAAGTAATACTAATCAGAGGAGGGTCAGAAACTGGCACAGCGTTAAGGCCAGACAAATGCGGCCCATTACTAATTAGTACCATTGGAAGTCGAACTCCCGACCTCAATTCCTAAAAAGGAAGTACGAACAACGCAGTTCGAAACGTTTCATATACAGTATATATTTTAGTGAAAATTTACTCTGTACTAAATCTACTTTAATGAACTTTACTGTTTTCTCCTGATAACTACCTTTTACAGCCCCGTAGCCAGGACTTCCCAAGGTGGGGGTGGGGGTGGGGGGGTTCGAAATTGTAGAAAGGCAGACCTTTTGGTGCAACGACCTAGTCACTGCGGAGGGGGTTTAGAGTAGTTTAGAATAGTTTGTAAAGTTTAAAAAAAAATGCCAATGTTTATTTACGAAATGATGTTATACGTTATAATATCACATCATACGTTATAATTATAGTTACAAAAGTGGACTTTTCCTGTCAAGGGACCCCCCCCCCCCCCCCCTTAGCTACGGACCTGCTCTTAATGAACCTCGATTATCTTCTTTTCCTTTCCTGATAAAACTTTCCTGAAATTGGATGGTAAACGTTACTACTCCTTTGTTTCATTATTCAATGCGTTTTTAACACCAAAATCACAATATCGAAGATGCCTAACGTATATATATATATATATATATATATATTATATTCTCATATGCAGAGATGAGAATGGAAGAGATGCTACGTTGGCAAATGGTCAAGTGGAGAGACTAAATAACAAAGAATTGTGAAAAAAATGTCTAATAATGAGTGTGTGGGTGTGAAAAGTAGAGGAAGACCACGTAAGAGATAGAATGATGTAATAATTAAGAGTGCAAATGAACGTGGAATTGATATAAATGTGGCTGAACAATTAAAGGGGAACAGAGAGAGGGATAATAGAAGCGGTTTGTAAGATGATTAACTGGAGATGTTGGTTTCCCTGACATACCGCTAGAGGTATATCCCAACCTAGTCATGAAAGTTAACACTGGATCCGTGAGATTGGAGAGGGGAGGGTACGTTATTCCTGGTGGTGCTCTCTTTGCATCTTTGCGTGTGTAATTCATTTGAATGTTTTCAGTCTTGAACTGAAGCGTTGTGTCCACCACACAAAGAATGGGAAATAGGTTCTAAGAACCTATATATATATATATATATATATATATATATATATATATAAAAGACAAGACTTCACAAATCTGTCCAAAAACTTAAAAATAATTTTTGGCCAGAGTATCTGCAACCCGCTCCGAAAGATAGTAGCCATAGATATATTAATACATGCGTGAAATGAGCACGAAAGCTATCTCGGAAAAAGGGGGTGGAGCAACACCAACTATGACGTCATACGGTTCCTCAAAGATGAGACAGATGAAGATACCTTCTTACAGACGCTAACGTCCTCAGCTCTAAGGTAAATAATTAGATGCAATGTAAAACAATCACGAAAATTGGGCGGATCAGTAATATCACATGATATGCATGGAGAGAATGTTTATCTATTGCAGTCACGTTCATGCAAATACTTTTAACACACACACACACACACATATTTATATATATATATATATGCAATGATGCTGCAAGCTGCTCATACCCAGAATGGGTGTACAGGCGGAGCGATACTTTCTGAAAAACAGTAAAACTGTTATTCCACCTAAGTATGTCTTAATCTATCAACATGTCTTAATCTATCAACCCACTTTTTGTTAAACTCTTCATACTTTTTTTTTTGTTCTTTTCTTATCTTCTTTACTTGCATGTCTGTTGTTTGCGTGGTATGACAGTGTTTGAGTTAAGACTGTGTTTGCATGGTTTGTAAGCGTTCTTATTTTACTTCTTTTCATCTTTCACCCCTTTCCTATTCTCTTCGACTATTTTCCCGGCTTGTCGGCAGTGGCCGGCGGATGATGATGGCGAGTCTTTCTCTCTCTTTTTCTGAATGAATGTTAACCCACGAATGATAGGTTTTGCTACTTATTTAACCCCTTATTCTCTTGTTTTAACCCCCTACTCTCTTCTTTCTCTCGGGTTAACCTTAGAGTGGATCTTAGGGTCTTTGTTAGCCTTAGCTTCTGTAGGCCTATATATATATATATATATATATATATATATATAACCTGGAAACTCATTTCCCCAAGCATTGACGGGGTAAGTGGCCTGCTGAACCCAACCCAAGAGCCAGCAGCAAGAAACAAACCCAGAGCCTCACCACCCAGAGTCCAACACTGATGCCATTGAACTACCAGAAGCTCACATATATATATATATATATATATATATATATATATATATATATATAGTATAATAGAATTACTCGGTTGTTTTAGTGGTTCTGAAACACACGCACACACACACACACATATATATATATAAGTAATATTACAAAATGCGGTACATTTCGAATCATGTTCACTGTGTATACTTTTAGTGCTAAATATCTCGCGGTAATTCTTCGAATTTTTCTCATTTACGAAAAACAGGTTCTCGAGAATGATAATTAACTTTTTATTTTTAATTAAATTTCTGTATTAAAGTTTAAATAAATGTTTTCAAATTTAAAAAAAAAATAGTATCATATTTCCTGTCTTAAATATTTTGTATTTTGTTTTCGTTTATATATATATATATATATATATATATATATATATGGGATGAAAAAATAAAAGTGATTCGGAATAGCTTTTCATTTTACCTTGTGGGTGTGCTTCACATATATACAGGCCCTCTCAGAGGTCCAGAGAGGCCCGGGCCACTTCCAGCTTTTGAGGCCCATAGGTAAACCTAATTATTACTTTCACTGCAAAACATTATATTCAAACCTCAAGGTTTGGCCCAAGCCAAATGGCCCTCCTAGCCCCCCCCCCTCTGATAGGCCCTGTATATATATATATATATATATATATATATATATATATTAGTGATGTAGCGGATGTCATTTTTTTCACATCCGCGGATGCGGATGCGGATGAGGATGTTTGATTTCAATATCCGCGGATGCGGATGCGGATGTCTACATTTTCGTTATTTTTTAGGATATATTCGAGATTTGTTGTGTTTAACGTATATAATAAGTTATTATATAGAGAGAGCTGTAGCTATAATGTAGTATAATTGATTAATTGTACAATAATTGCTGTACTTTTCTCTGAACATATAAAATAATATCAAGCATCTAACTAATATAGAAATCAATTAGTGAATTCGTCTGCAAATAAATTCGTTATATTTTGTTGAGTTTCAGCCGCAATTAGAAACCATAATTGTGTTACCAGGATGCGGGACGTGAACCCAACTCAAATGCACCCCACCGACCTCTTTCCCCAACCTCCACCCTTATAGAAAGAGATCTTTAATTAGCTTGATAACTATTTATATTAAGTTTAAAGTTTTATTAGGCATATTTATAAATGAGTAATTAAAATAAAGTAAACTAAGATGTTCATCGTTTAATGTTCAAACTTAATTATAGGAAGGTTATGCTTAAGGAACATTAATTTTTCTGCCTTTTCTAAAAGCTGCCAGTCTGTTTCTCTTTTCATCATAAGTATATTAATCCAGCACTGCTAAATAATCTCTCGCTTGGTACGTTTGTTGGAGGACAGGCTAAATGTTTCCTTGCAAGTTTACTCAAGTATGGATAGATATTCTGCGTATTTTTCCACCAACTAATAGGATTGTCACATGCAGCCAGGCGTTTTTCTTGGTGATAGCTCTCGATCATTTTTACTACATCTTTTGACATCGCGTAGGTCTCGTCATTGCTGCTTGACTCAAGAAACTGAGAGACAGATTCTGTGATAGATTTGCTTGTTGAAGGTGTTGGTTCTGTCACTGAAACTTTTATTCTTTTGGTGGGTGGCGAAGCGACAGATTCAAGAGATTGAAGCTCTTCAACTGCTTTGCCAAGTGATGATTTAACTCGTTCTAATGTACTAGGTGAAAATAACTTAGCTTTGTAACGTGGATCTAAGTAGGTTGCAAGAGAGTAACTTCATACAAGAACAGCCTCTCGTCTTGTCGCTTGCATCACTTTTGCGCACAATGAACTAGTTCTATTAATATAGTAGAATTTGATAATTTCCGCTTATTAATGACATTTTATCTCAACGGTCCACATCCGCACGACATCCGCAGTCCAAAGTGCGGATGCGGGTGCGGATGCGGATGCGAGAAAATGTGCGGATGTTCCGCGGATGCGGATGCGGATGCGAATGTGACCTACATCACTAATATATATATATACTATGTGAAGTTCAATAGGACCATTTATATATATACTATAAAAATAGACCTAACCAATAAAGTATAGTTGCAAGGTAGATAGATAAATAATCGGGATTATATTTATATAAGTTTTATTTTGATAGATACAATTTAATGCCAAATATTTTAGACGATTTTTGGGGGGAAAGAGGTGGGGGGGGGGGGGGGGGGGAGTGCCATCATAAAACTTAAGTATACGTACTGCATCAGGCACTTTTTGCTATTTTCAGGCTTTGTCTCTATCTCTCTATTTCTCGACCTACACACACACGCACACACACACACACACACACACATACACACACACACACATATATATATATATATATATATATATATATATATATATATATATATATATATATATATATATAATGTCTGTCATATACTTGTATTACATATACGTCAGTGAAACATAAACTGGCATAAATATTCTAATTTATTTATGACTGATCTTTTATGCTATTTATATTATGGAGAAAATTATTTAAAAATCTGTTTATTTGATTGATTTTTCTCTATTTATTTTTCCCCATCTCATTATTTTTATACTCGCTTCTATAGCTTGGACTTTTTAGCTGCTGGGACTTTTTAGCTGCTGGACTTTTTAGCTGGTATTTTAGCTGGTATTTTAGCTGGTATTTTAGATGGTATTTCCTTTTGTTTATTTAAATTAAGAGAGACACAGATGGTCCGTTACATAATACAGATGGTTTCTAACACCGAAATCAATCAAAGATGACTGTTCGTATCATGATTGACACTAATAAAGCATAGAAAAGCGGCAGTGTTGGATGAGAGACCAGTCACACTGAGTCACAGTGGCTATTTTTAGACGTGTGAAAATTTTTACTTTTCTTGTTTTTCTTCTTTTGTTTGAATGATGTAAAGGTGTAGATGTTAAGGTGTGACTTATTTATTTTAGTTCTTTAAAGATTGTGTATGTAAGGTTTTTGTTTTGGTCCTCGGGCAGTTTGAATTGAAATGTATTGAAAGGTTTTTAAGTATTTCAGTAAAATGCTATAAGGTTTCAAAATGTACGCTATACACGGAACCCAATTTCACAGGGTTATTAACCTTCGTGATAGGAACTTGATAAAGGAGGATATTGTTTTCTGCTCTCGTCCAGTCCTAGCAACTTTCCATATATGAAATTAAATTAAAAATTAAATTAAAAATTAAATTAAAACTTATTGGAATTTTGCTTTGGAATAAAATACTGCATCTCAAAACCTAAACGACGGAGTGCGGAGGAAAAAGATAGGAAATCCTTTATAATTCAAGACCTAATAAAATTGGAATATAAATTTCATTTCTTTTGAAACTCAACTTGACAAGTTTCTGAAAAAAAAAAGTTAGGTACCCTTTCGATAATCTACGATTTTGGCGGATAGATTACACAATGTCGATCCTACAGTTAACATAACTTCTTATTTCATACAGTTTCTCATTTTCTTGACATAATACTATTAAAAAGGTCAGTACAAGAAAGGCAGATAAGAAGGGATGTTTATTATAGATCAAATACATTGCAAAATTGTAGGCACCCCTTGCCTTAATAAGTTAATATGATAGTTTGTGTGGACACTTTTCGCAGTAATAATCAGGGGCAACCGTTGTTTGTAACGTTGTACGGATTTACTGACTTGTTCCTTTGAGATTCTGCTCCATTCCTCCTGACAAACAGCTTCTGAGTCATGTAGATTTGTACTGTAGGTCTCCTTGCATGGACTGCCCATTTCAGATCCCTCTATATCCTTCGATGATATTTAGCTCTGGCTATTGTGATAAATCATTCTAGAACTCATATTTTCCTTCGCTGAAATCAGTTCGTCGTTGATTGTGATCGGGACTTTGAGTCATGGTCTTGTTAGAAAACCCAGTTGCGTCCCATTTTGAGCTTCCTAATGGATGGCATTGTTTTGTTTTGAAATTTGCTGCTATTTTGATGAATTCATATATTCTTCTATTCGAACAAGTTTGCCAAAGCCTGAAGGTGGCATACATGACTTAAAGCATGAAAGATTCGCCCCACAAACCGTCGTTCGAAGCCATCAGGTAAGAATCAAATAAGAATCACGTAATGATCACGTGCGAGTTTGCATAATGTAAAATTTATCCTATCAGGATTCGAACTCGGGGCCTCAGGATTAAAAATACGAATATAACTGTGATTGATACAGGCAGATTTGTGCTGCCTTGGGGAGCAAACACAAACTTATGGTGCATCTTGCTCCTAAAGAATCATGCACCTGGACTGATAATAACTACGAAAAGAAGTGTCTGCGATACAAACTGACGAAAATTGCATAAAAATTGGTACGGATTTTGATATTCTTGAAACTAAGATAACACAGAGCAGTGTTACTTTCAGTGGTGATAAACTATGTACGTAGTAGTACGTCAGTACACTGACCTCCTATTTGCTTGGCAATGCTGCTGCGAGCTGCTCGTACCCTGAAATGGGTGTATGGACGGAGTGATGCTCTGTGTGAAAATAAACTTTTCAGCTCACTTCCATTTAAGCTATAATTACGAGTGTTTAAGCCATATATAGTATATATATATATATTATATATATAATATATATATATATATATATATATATATATATATATATATGTGTGTGTGTGTGTGTGTGTATATATTACACACAGACCGTGCATGGAACAAGGAACGCTCTTGAGAAGAGTTCCTTGTTCCATGCACGGTCTGTGGGTAATATACAATAGTATAAAAGTTTCTCAGGGGACCATTCTGAGTTGTATCATATATATATATCCAGGGAATTGTTTCAGAAACTTTTCAATCTGAATTTTAATGGGAATGAAGTTTATATTCAGATTAACCCTTTCAGGACGACTGGTACAAATTGGTTGCGTTTCAAATACACGCATTTATAACTTAACCCTACAAAAAATTCTGGCCTTAAAGTGTTAAGGGAAGGGAGGAAGGAAGATTAACAGTTTAACACGGAGTCCATCCATTGTGGAGAACGTATAAAGGAAGCACCTGTATAGTTAAATAATCAGTCAAGAGGGCCAGGAACTGGCACAGCGCTCAGGCCAACTAATGCGGCCCATTGCTCTAACTCCGGTATTATTATTACCAGCAGTATCGGGGGTCGAGCCCCCGACCTCAGTGTCTTCTCTTCTCTTACAAGGGAAACGGTGTTACCCACTGAGCTACGGCCGCTAGCCACCTACAAAATTGTCACAACCATTGTCGTGTAAAATAGACTACCGAGGTGGACCAGCCTTAGCCTACGTCTGCAGTTCAGTGGGTAACACTATTTCCTTGTAAGCTAAAGGAAGGGGGTTCGATTCTCGATAGTGCTGGTAATATTATTTTGGGAATTATAGTCTGGCTTGAGCGCTGTGACAGTTTCTGGCCTTCCTGATTGAAATTATTATTGTCTCTAAACCTATTAGCCAACCAACCAACCAAGAAAATACGCAAGAATTTGTCAATTTTTTTCGGTTTGTTTGTTTTGGTAAGCAAAATGCATTGGTTTTGGGAAGAAAAAATGTATTTAAAACGAAAAATGTATAAACAATTTGCCAGTGGAATGTAGTACCTAAGTTCTCGTTGTATGATAGTTTACAGATCTTTCAGAAGTTTTCAGGAAATCTGCACACGCACACACACACACACACACATACACACACATACATATATATATATATATATATATATATATATATATATATACTAGCAGAGAACCCGCCCTTCGTGCGGGTGGCAAAAATATCCCAGCCGACGCGACGGGGGAATATTTTTTTGTAGTTCGAAGGCTGTTATTAGCTGTTAATAGTTAAGTTAATTGAATGCCCAGTTAGGTTAATTGAATGCCCGGTTAGGTCAACTGTACGCCCTTGACGATTGATTAGGTTAAGTCGTGATATTTTCGTTAAAGCTAACGAAAATATCACGACTTAACCTAACCAATCGTCAAGGGGGTACAGTTGATCTAACCGGGTATTCAATTAACGTAACCGAGCATTCAACACCCAGGTGCACAACCTCGGGACCTAATCAATATGTGTGTGAAGTTTCACGTTTGTAACTGCTTCCATTTTGGACCTATGGCTGGAACACACACACACACACACACACGTCCTTTCATGGTGTAATGGTATCGCGTCTGACCGGCAATCGGAAGATCCCGGGCTCGATTCCCAGGTGGTTACCTCATTTTTTCATTTGTTCCGTTCTCTCTTTCTCGTCTTGCGCGGAATATCTCCTATAGAAGCGTCGTTCTTTACGTTATTTATACTGCGTGTTCTTTGCAGTTGAATGTATATATATATATATATATATATATACTAGGGGCACTCAATATAATTTGCTCCACCCTTTTTTCTTAGCTAAATAATAGGCCATGGGGTTGAAATGTCTTTTGGGCCGTAAGTTTGAACTTTCTGCGCTTCACATAACCGGATTTTTCCAGTTTGAACTTCCCGCCTTGTATAAAACCGCTTTTAAACGGCCTTGTATAAAACCCATGGTTAACACAGTTTCAAAATGGCGTCTGACAGTGATGTGCGTCGTAAACAGAGAGCTGTTATGGAGTTCTTAACCGCAGAGAAGGAAACAGTTGGAAATATTCACAAACGTCTACAAAACGTTTATGGAGATGCTGTTGTTGATCGAAGCACAGTTGGACGCTGGTCTAAACGTGTGAGATCATCAGAGAGAGAGGGAGTGCCAGCCTCGATGATGAGCCACGCAGCGGTCGCCCGGCATCGGCTGTGACATCTCACACTGTGCAACGTGCTAACAGCATCATTCGATCAAATTGGCGCGTCACATACAAGGAGCTATCATTGGAGGTAGGAATTAGTGAAGGAAGTGTGAATACGATAATTCAGCAACTGAGATACTCAAAAGTGTGTTCACGGTTTGTTCCTCACGAACTGACTGAAGATCACAAAGCCCAAAGAAAAGAAATTGCTTATGAGTCGTTGGTTCGATACGAGACAGAAGGGGATGACTTCCTTTCACGAATTGTGACTGGGGATGAGACTTGAGTACACCACTTTGAACCTGAAACAAAACGCCAATGCATGGAGTGGCATCACGCAGACTCCCCACGCAAGAAAAAGTTCAAAATGGCTCCCTCTGCAGGAATGGTTATGGCCACCATCTTCTGGGACATGAAAGGGGTGATTCTGATAGACATTATGAAGAAAGGACAAACAATCAACTCAGAGGCATATATTGCTACCCTACAGAGACTCCAGAGACGTATAAAGCGAGTTCGACCGGAGAGAAAACTAGAAGACGTCCTTCTTTTGCACAATAACGCAAGACCACACAACAGTTTGCAAACAAGAGAGGCCATCACAAAAATGCGCTTGACTGTTTTACCCCACCCTCTATACAGTCCGGATCTGGCACCTTCAGACTTCCATTTGTTTGGGCCAATGAAGGATGCTATTCGTGGAAGAAAGTTTCAGAGTGACGATGAGGTTGTTGAGGAGGTTAAGAGGTGGCTCGAGCGGAACCCAGCGGACTTTTACCAGCAAGGAATAAAGGCCCTTGTTTCGAGGTGGAGGAAAGCCGTAGAAAAGGATGGAGACTATGTGGAAAAATAAAAACTTTTAAAAAAGGTATGTAACTATTTGTGTACAAAATTTCTGGAACTTACAGTATATATATATATATATATATATATATATATATATATATATATACTTTTCTTTTTATAACGAAGCTTCGGTCATTGACTTTCAGTTGATTTAAGAATTTTTCTATTTAGAATAAATTCAATCCATATATTTATTATTTACTATTTTCAACCGCGTGTATATATCATACAAAAAACCTAAATATAGCTTATGATCATATTTTGTAACAGTGTGCTCAATAAATTCTGGAGGTGACAAGATAAATTTTTATCAAAATTAATTTAAAATTATAAAAAGAGTTTTAATATAATTACAAAATTAATTTATTTCTTGTATAGCCATTTTGATTTTGGCTCTCTTCTTCTTCTTCTATTGGGGGGAGGGGCCGCTTTTGCTGCGGGGGGGGGGGGGGGGGGTTCGCCCTTGGCCCCTCTTTCCTGCATAAAAAAAATTGAATTTTTTTTTGTTTTTTATTCCTAAAAGCATCGATTGATTCAAATACAGAACTTTCTGGGAAGAATTTAGCATTTTTTTTTGTTTTTTGTTCATTGCAAATGATTTCTGATCACTCACGGAAGAAATTTATAATATAATATCCGTAATTAAGCGTTTCACTTAATCTTCATACAAATCTGTTGAAGAGGAAATGTAGAACCTAAGTTGAATTGCAAACTTAAATATGTTCGCGAATTATATTTACAGCTGAAATTAAGAAAAATGAAGAATTATTTTATTTTCATTTACAAAAACCTCTCCAACGATGGTATAATAAAGTTCACAGTTGCTAAGACGAATTATTTTTAAGCAAAAGTCGAGGTATTTTCATGCAAAATTTGCATTAGTTTAATGGGAAAACTTGGATTATTTTAATCCTCAATCACTAGACTGGGGTATTATCTCTCTCTCTCTCTCTCTCTCTCTCTCTCTCTCTCTCTATATATATATATATATATATATATATATATATATATATATATAAAGAACGACGCTTGTGTAGAAGAGCGTTCCGCACAAGATGAGGAGGGAGAACGAACAAATGAAAAGTTTGTTCGTTCTCCCTCCTCATCTTGTGCGGAACGCTCTTCTACACAAGCGTCGTTCTTTACATTAATTATACTGTGTGTTGTTTGCAATTAAAATGTATATCTGTACGGCATGCGAAGGTGCCCCCTCAGGGCATCGGTTTCTGCTCGTATGTAGGAGAATTACACTTCTAATTTATCGAGGTCCATGGTGTAGTGGATAGCATATCTGACCGGCAATCGGATGATCCCGGGTTCGATTCCCGGGTGGTACCTCATTTTTCATTTGTTCGTTCTCCCTCCTCATCTTGTGCGAAACGCTCTTCTACACAAGCGTCGTTCTTTACATTAATTATACTGTGTGTTGTTTGCAGTTAAAATGTATATATATATATATATATATATTATATATATATATATATATATACAGGGTGTACACAAAGTCCTTTCCCGATTATAAACTTTAATTACATGAAATCCAAAGAAGGCACAGTAATGCTTTGTTTTGCATGTTGTTGCATAACACATCATTTTTTTTTTTCTCTTATTTGCAGATCCATCCTGTTGTGCCTGATTGGGAGCCATTCGTGATTGACCGAAACAAAATGGCAACTCCGCAGGAGAAAGAAAAATGTGTTGGTTCGTTTGCGGAGTCAAAGTCCGTGATTACCATTCAAAGGAACTACCGCCGTCATTATGGCAACGAGGCTCCTTCGAATCAGAGCATTGGGAGTTGGTGCCAGGAGTTTCTGGAGACAGGTAGTATGATGGACAAGCCTAAGAGTGGAAGTTCCAGTGTTTCAGACGAAATGGTTGCCAGCTGGCAACAGGCTTTCCAACGAAACTCTCGAAAGTCCGTTCGTCGCGCCTCACGGCAACTTCAGGTACCACAGGCAACAGTACACAAAATTCTGAGTAGGAACTTGCAGTGATATTGACACTCCTCACGTAGGGATTTGCGATGCCATCAACTGTGTCACGAGAGATATGTTAACGAACGCATGGCGTGAACTTGAATTTCGTTCAGATGTGCTACGTGTAACTAACGGCGCACATATTGAAATTTAATAAGAAACATAATAAACTTGATGTATTATGCAACAACATACAAAATAAAGCATTACTGTCTTCTTTAGATTTAATGCCATTAATTAAAGTTTATAATCGGGAAAGGACTTTGTGTACACACACACACACACACACACACACACACACACACACACACACACACATATATACTCCGCTCAAGTTGTCCATTCTTATGAAGCTCAAACTTGTTACTTCACCTTAGACCTACAGCTTAACGTGGAATCCGAACCACGCCTCACCAGCAGCTCAGCGTCTTACCCACTAGGCTACCTAGGGTACCCATTTATCTACCAACCCTTTTTTATTGTATGGAAGGATGAACAGCTAGGTTTTGCCGCGCGCCGCTTGCCGTCACCGGGTCTCTATCTCGAGGCTGATGGATTTGTAGTCAGCGACGTTAACCACTACACCACCGAGGCGCATATACAGGGTGTCCCAGGAGGAAATGTCAAGAATACACCATTTCACTCTTTGGGTATTTCTAAGTAGAAAGTATTATATCGATAAGGGTCTGATTCCCAACCGTTACCGAGATACAGGCCTCTACATTTGGGTAATTAAAACATAATAAAAAGGCGATCTTAGATACTATTTAATGACACTTGTGGTTTACAAAAAGTACAAACATACAATACACTATTGCACTTATTGCAGAATGGTTTCAAAGTGACCCCCTCCTTCTTCAATGCATGCGGCGAGCCTCCGATCCATCGAGTCTTGCCAAGGAAAACGCGGAAGTTCATTTCTGAGGTTTATGAACGCAACCTGTATACGTGCAACCAACTGCTCCCTAGTTTCGGGCTTACCCCGCTGATAAACGTTACTCTTCAAGAACCCCCAGGCAAAAAAATCTAGCGAAGATAAGTCAGGCGAACGAGGGGGCCATGCCACAGGTCCTCCACGTCCAATCCACCTTCCGGAAACCGAAGAGGCCTGTATCTCGGTAACGGTTCGGAATCAGGCACATGTCGATATAATACTTTCTACTTAGAAATACCCAAAGAGTCAAATGGTGCATTCTTGACATTTCCTCCTGGGATTATATAGTGTATATATATATATATATATACCTTACAAAGGTTCCGCGCGATGATTTCTCATTTCGCGAAGGTCAAGCTTGTCGCCCCTCCTCTCGAGTTGGCCTGGTGAAGTAGTGAGTTGGATTCTTGCGCTCTCCACCTCACATAGCCAGGTACGCCCGGCTCATCGGGGATTGTTCTGAGCCAGGCGTCTAGTCTTCTTTTGAAGATTTCCACTGCAACTCCCTTCGTGTTTCTTAGGTCTTTGGGCAACTGATTAAACAGTTTTGGTCCTCTCACTACAAAACTATTTTTCTTTCAGGGTTAAGGATGTTCCCTGTCTCGCCTTCAATTTGGGAATACGACACAGTCTACCGCTTCTACTTTCCATCGTTGTTTGGGAGTTATGGGATTCAGAGTAAGATTAGGGACTAGTTTCTCCATTATTTTCCAAGTGTAAATAATGGTGTATCTCTCTCTTCTCCTTTCCAGTGAATATAGGTCTAGTTCTCGTAACCTTTCCCAGTAATTTAGTTCTTTGCACCCATTGATCTTGGCTGTGAAGCTTCTTTGGATCCCCTCCAGCTGTCTAATGTCTTCTTTTTATATGGGGAAGTTAGGACCGAGCAGTATTCTAATTTGGGTATGATCAGGGTTTTCAGTAGAGGAATCATTACATTCCTATCCCTTCGTTAAAGGTTCTCAATATCTGACCCGTTATTCTCTTTGCTCTGTTACTGCAATCTTATTTTGTGTTTCAAATTTCGCATCATCTGTCATTACAACCCCTAAATCTTTGCTCTGGAATTTCTCTGAATTTCCTGTCCATTTGGGGTATAATATTCCATGCACTTTAGGTCTTCTCTTTTTCCGTACCGTAATAGCTGAAATTTCTCGGTGTTAAACTTCATATTGTTGTCTTCAGTCCACTTGTAGATTTTGTTTATGTCGGTTTGTAAAGATCCTGTCTTCTGGGTTTCTTATTTTTCTACTGATCTTTGTGTCATCCGCAAAGGATGTTACTGTGCTGTCTCTGTAACGTCCTCATCTATGTCAGTTAGCATGATTATGAAGAGTAGTGGAGCTAATACTGTTCCTTGTGGTACTGAGCTGAGGACCTCTGATTCTGATGAAGATACTCCTTGTACTGTAACGACTTGCCTCCGCTCACTAAGGAATTATATATCCATTTCCCTACTTTTCCTGTTATTCCCATATATTTCAGTTATGTATTATGATTCCGTGGTCACACTTGTCGAACGCTTTAGCAAAGTCTGTGTATAGTACATCATAGTTTTCATTACTTTCAAGTGAATCAATAATGTTGTTGTAGTGTTCCATTAGTTGTGATAGGTATGATCTGCCTGATCGAAACCCGTGTTGGTTATCAGTGAATTTTTTCTGAGTTTCCAAAAAGTCATAGATTTTCTGTCTAACTATTCTTTCAAATATTTTAGTGAGATGAGATGCAAGCGACACTGGCCTATAGTTTTGGGCCTGGGATCGATCTCCTCCTTTATATATTGGGACTATGTTCGCGCTCTTCAGGATGCCCGGTATTTCTCCCGTGTCTAATGATCGTCTCCATATCCAGTATAGGGGCTCAGCGATTTCATTCTTGCAGTTTTTGATCAGTGTGGCATTCCATTTATCCGGTCCTGCCGCTGAGTGTGTTTTTAGTTTCCCTATGGCTTGTGTAATATCATCCGTCGTGAAGTCGAAATCCGTTATACTTCCCCTTGTGGTTCTTCTTCAAAGAACGCGTTTCTATCGCAAATCAATTGTCAGTTTTTGGGATACTGAAAGATGATTCATACTGAGCTTTTAATATTTCAGATACTTCTGTTAGATCATCAGATAAATCACTGTTCTCATTTTTTAAAGGTCCGATAGTCGCTTGGTTTTTCGACTTTCTTTTGCGAAATTATAGAAGTACTTTGAGTTAACCTTTATCGCTTCTATAGCGTCATCTTCTTCTTTTTCTGCATGCTTCTCGATTTGTTCCTGTATGACGACATCGATACTTTGTAGTTTATCATTTAATATTTTTCTGATGTTGTTATCTTTACAATTACTTAATTTTGCAGTCACTCTTTTTCTCTTTCGGAACAATGCCCTCTTTTGTCTTTCGAACCTGCTTCTCTTTCCTCTTTGTTGTATCTTTGGGACATGTTTTTCCACAATTTCTAACGTCTTCTCTTCTAACGTCATTAGCATCTCTTCCGTTGTCTTAGCCTCGAAAATGGTTTTCCAATCTATTACTTCCATGCTGGATGTCACATCTTCCCAGTTTATAGCTTTGGAGTGAAAATTAAAAATTTCGAATTTGCTTCGTTCTGTTGTGCGTGTCCTTTCCTTTCCTGTTGCCTTTATATTAGTTGTTATTTCACTGATATTGTGGTCTGATATCATAGTTGGGGAGATTTCTACATTATCAATTAGATTACTGTTGTTTGTGAATACCAAATCTAGGCAGTTGTTTTTTCTTGTGTTTTCTGTTATTTCTTGCGTTAACATAAATTCATCAGCTAAAGCTAGTAGCATTTTTACCTGCTCCTGGTCTTCTCGTGTGCCCCCCTTGTCCTGGTGGATACATATATTTTTTCCTATCCTTTTATATTTCATGAATGGGAAATTAAAATCACCACAGAGAAAAATATTTGGGGTTGGAGAGTGTAGATCTTTTACTAAGTTTCTTACCTCTGTAATGGAATCTGAAAATTTTGAGGTTGGCGTGTTTGGGGGTCTGTACATTACAATTAGTACCATATTTAATTTTCAATTTTTGCTGCTACACATTCTACGTAGTTGTTTGAGGTACTTATAACCATTTCTGCTATGTGCCTTTCGCGTGTGTAAATAGCACAGCCTCCTTACGTCTCACTGTTCTGTCGGCTCGGAGGATGTTATAGTTGTCAATTTGTATTTCTTTTTTGTCAATACAGGACTCACAATTTTCACAGTTCGCCTGGCAGTCCTTAGATGAGTTTTCGTGAGGCACGCAAAGTCTGCTCCGGCTTCTTGCATGAGTCCTTTCAGGTATGCAACTTTGTTCGTGGACTGGTTTGATTTAAGGCCCTGTATGTTGGCTAGGATTATTTTTATTTTTTCTCTTCTTTTTCGCATACAGGGGTTCCGCTTTGTTTCGATGGGGGTGCCGGTTTCGTTGCCTTGTGGTCCTCCGAGAATTTACCTCTTTTTATTTGTCGGTACCTGTTGTCCCGAAACGCATGAAGTGTCTTTGTTCGTACTTTCGTCCGGCTCTCGGATTTATATATTATATTATATTAATATATATATATATATATATATAGATTATAATATATAATACACAGTTAGATAGACCAGCCATGAGTGGATCCTAGGGTCTTTGTTGGTCTGAAAACATTAAACTATATATTATATATATATATGTATATATATATATTTTTTTTTTAACCTTCCAGGTATAAAGTGTGGCACTGAAGTTGAGTTTATGCAATAAAAGAAAATCTATATCATGTCCAGTAATTTCGTCCTACATTGAAGATGTTATAAATAATTGCAATAAATATTTAGTAGATATTCGAAACGTTCTTCCACAAATGACTAGAACTAATGATGAGCATTTTCATTCCGTCACTTTTAGCCTTATTAAAGATTTAGTCGTAAATATGTCAATAGTTCTTTTCAGGCTATGGCGTGAACACGCTTCCATTGATCGAAAATGTTTATATGTAAAAAGGAAAATAAAATGACCAAAATTCGGCCTTAAAAAACTCTTAGCAAAGAGATGAAATTTACTTGTTCTAAATTTAAGCTTTTTTTTTTTTTTTCTCATTTGCAAACATAAGAGATGTACGATCAATTCCCTGTTCGTTCCTTTTGATGTGTTCAATTTGCAAGTGCATTTTTGTGTGTTACGGTCGGAAGTTTATATATTATATATATATATTGTTAATCAATGCTTAAGATATTTGTAATTATAGCTTACGCGGATGTAAGATGAGACGTTTAACGTTTTTTACATAGAGGCGTCATTACGCCCATTTCAGGGTACGAGTAGCTCGCAGCAGCGTGCCAAGCAAACAAGAGGATCACTGTACCTGACAAAGCCTCCATACGTAATTTGTATCCAAATCCGCATATATATATATATATATATATATATATATATATATATGTGAACACACTTTATCTTGAGATTAAGTTGTACATAGAAATTAAATAGCTAAAAGGTTTCACCGCTTTTTCAAAGTACCTCTCTACTAATACATCCATTCAGGGTACGAGCAGCTCGGATTTTCACTGCCAAGTATATAGAGGATGAACTATTAACGAGGCTTCCGTACGTGGTCCATCACCAAGTGGAAGCAACACTGCTTGTATTGCCATAGCCATTCATATACTGTACTTACAACTTTTCTTGTTGACACAAAAAAGGGAAATTGCAAAGTACTAATATATATATATATATATATATAATATATATATATTATATATATATATAAGTAAATATTCCTAGGAATATATACGACTGAAATATGTTCGAATGAGAGCCACGTCGTGGCCAGTGATGTAACACCGCTTCCCGTCGATCAGCGAAGTTAAACGACACTGTTTTTGAGTAGTAGTCAGATGGGAGACCACCCGCTGCGTCTAGATTATGTAACGACCTGTGGTTCGGATCCCACGTCAAGCTGTGGGTCCCCTCCATTATATGACCTTAAATGTTGCGAAAGAGGTTAAACAGCACCATCAAACAAACAAAAAATGCCCAAATGACAGAAAAATGAGTGATTATGAGTTGCACCCATACTACTGTATACATATGGGGTGGGGCAGGATAAAAAAAAAAAATCAAAACTAATTCCTTCCTACGCCAAAGCGTCTAATACAAAAATAAATAAATGCCAAACTGTCTCAATTTAAAATATTAATCTGAAACAGATGTACAAACCTTAATTTGTATAAAGGTAAACCAGTAAAATATTGAAAAATTACTTTACAAATAAAGTCTGTGGTAGAAAAAAACAAAAAAAAAACGCGAACTTTATTTAGATTGAAAGTATTAGAAAAAAACATATTCTAAATTCGTCGACTGTCATGTTAGCATTAAGCTTAATAAAAGTACTCTGGAATGTGACGCGCCGTATTATCCCACTCAATGTGATCCCCCTTTTATTCCGCGTCCAAGAATGAGAATCTCGAAAGAGGTAATTCTCGAATCAATCCATATTCATTTCACGTCATTCTTATTCCCATTTACGGCCTAGATAGATAGGTAGATAGATAGATAGATAGATAGATAGATAGATAGATAGATATCGCATTATTGCTAAAAATAAATATTACAATATTACAATTATTGCAGTTATGACAATATTACTATAATTTTAACAAAGAACGTACAAATACAGGGTGTTCATAAAGTCACGCAAGTTAATGTGGTGAAGTGTACATGCATATCCACTTGCATGACTTTATGAACACCCTGTACTACGAGTAACTGGATTATTGGTATTTATTTACACTTATTTTTAGTTATTTACCCTTTCATTCAAGG
Source organism: Bathynomus jamesi (assembly GCA_023014485.1). NCBI lineage: Eukaryota > Metazoa > Arthropoda > Malacostraca > Isopoda > Cirolanidae > Bathynomus > Bathynomus jamesi. Next base: position 1,330,744 of record JAJOZX010000091.1, on the reverse strand, counting down.
TTAGGTTGGATTACGTTAGATTAAATTGGACTAATATCAGGTTAGATTAGGTTAGGTGTATTCTCGCTTGCGGAATGGGAATGGGAATGGGAATGGTTGGGAAGTAACCTGTCCCGCTTTTTGTTACATTTAAAAAGAGTAATTCTCCATTGCTCTTAAAGAGGAACGAAATATAAGAGATGTTTGATATAAATTATTTCATGACCTACATTACGAACGTTCAACAAAAACACGAATAATCAATAGCTACCGAGGTAAAAAAAAAAATGGCGAACAGCGGTCTCTTCATTGTTCCCCTTATTTCAAACTGTCTTAGAAAACTCCATGGCTGCATTCATAAATAGTAATTCAAAGTTCGAAAGTTTCTACTTAATTTTATAAAAATATTTAATTTTATTCAGAGTATGTTGAGAGAGGGGTTCCCCCCCCCCCCAATCTGACACTTTTCCTTCCTTTATATCAGCGAAAATCTTACACTCCTTTTCTTCCTCTTAAATTACCTAGCAATAAATATGTAGGTAAATTAATAAATTAATTAATTAGTTAATAAATAAATAATTAATTGAGAAATAATTTAATAAATAAATTAATTAATAATTAATAAGTAAATTAATAAGTATTAATTAAAGAAGAATCAACAAGATAATTAATAAATAGGTAAATTAATTAATAAGTAAGTGAATAAATAAATACATAAATAATTGAATAAATAATTAATAAATAAATCAATTAATTAATTAATAAATAAATAAATAACTGAATAAATAAATAAATGAAATAAGTTAGGAAGGAAAAGCATAAATTAAAAAAAAATAAGCAAATTAATTAACTAACTAATTATTAATTATTAATTATAAGTACGAGACAAAGTCTTTAAAACACTTCAGTTCTTAATGTCATTAAAACAGAACAAAAAAAAAAGTATTTTATAAAGAATTTTGTAGTAACTTTTTTTTTTCTTTTTTTTTCTTTTCTTTCTTTTGAGTAAAAGTAAATGATATTATTTAGACAGGAGACAAATTTATATATACCCAGCTTTGCTTACTAATGTAATAAGTATGTACTTATTTAAAAAGAAATACTGAATAAATACTTCAGCTCAGTATGCATTAATTAGTTTTTTTAAAAAGCGGTGTTGACTGTTGAAGTATCATAATATATATATATATATATATATATATATAATATATATATAATATATATATTCAAGTTAAAAGTTCTTATTCAGAAAAAGAATATATTTTTGTATAATGTTTTACACACTATCTTCAGATAGAGAAATAGCTGATATGACGTTAATATATAAAAAGTATTCTTAATTGAATATGTCGGTAGGTAGCATGGGCACAAGCCTGCACAACTGATGAAATCAGTTAATTTATTACAGAAATGAAGTAAAATGGGAAATAATAATAATAATATTAAAATAATAATAATAATAATAATAATAATAATAATAATATAATAATAATAATAATATTATTATTATTATAAACAAATGATGAAAATTAACAGAAATAGCTGGCATACTGTTTGACAGTTTTACATAATTCTATGCAGCTGATGGTTTCATGACCTACATAAAGTGTTCTTCCATGGGTATACGGGTATAAATACATTACATACTGTTTATAAAAAGTATATTTCATTTTTATATTGCATTTGAGAAAAATAGAACTAATCTATGGCCCTTTTTATATCTATTTAGCAATTATCTATTTGCAAATCTCTCTCTCTCTCTCTCTCTCTCTCTCTCTCTCTCTCTCTCTATATATATATATATATATATATATATATATATATATATATATATATATGTGTGTGTGTGTGTGTGTGTGTGTGTGTGTGTGTGTGTGTGTGTTTTACAGGGAATCTGTGTAACTAGGGATTTCATGAAATCCCTAGTTACACATATTCCCTGTAACATATATAAGGTTTTTGGGGCCTTTATTTATGGATCTATCGATTTTAAACCGTCCTTGTTTGGCCAAATAAAGAGAGAGAGAGAGAGAGAGAGAGAGAGAAACTATCGTAACCTAAAAATGAATCGTCAATCTATTTTTTGCTGATTAAAATTTTTCAGGCTTTTTTTTTTTACTGTATAATCATTCTTCAATCATAAGATTTTTAAACTTTTTGACTTACTGTTGTTTTAACCCTGATCTAATAGTGTTACAAATTAATTTAGCATTATATATATACCTTATACAACCTTACAAAGGTTCCGCGCGATGATTTCTCATTTCGCGAAGGTCAAGCTTGTCGCCCCTCCTCTCGAGTTGGCCTGGTGAAGTAGTGAGTTGGATTCTTGCGCTCTCCACCTCACATAGCCAGGTACGCCCGGCTCATCGGGGATTGTTCTGAGCCAGGCGTCTAGTCTTCTTTTGAAGATTTCCACTGCAACTCCCTTCGTGTTTCTTAGGTCTTTGGGCAACTGATTAAACAGTTTTGGTCCTCTCACTACAAAACTATTTTCTTTCAGGGTTAAGGATGTTCCCTGTCTCGCCTTCAATTTGGGAATACGACACAGTCTACCGCTTCTACTTTCCATCGTTGTTTGGGGAGTTATGGATTCAGAGTAAGATTAGGGACTAGTTTCTCCATTATTTTCCAAGTGTAAATAATGGTGTATCTCTCTCTTCTCCTTTCCAGTGAATATAGGTCTAGTTCTCGTAACCTTTCCCAGTAATTTAGTTCTTTGCACCCATTGATCTTGGCTGTGAAGCTTCTTTGGATCCCCTCGCTGTCTAATGTCTTTTTTTTTTATATGGGGAAGTTAGGACCGAGCAGTATTCTAATTTGGGTATGATCAGGGTTTTCAGTAGAGGAATCATTACATTCCTATCCTTCGTTTAAAGGTTCTCAATATCTGACCCGTTATTCTCTTTGCTCTGTTTACTGCAATCTTATTTTGTGTTTCAAATTTCGCATCATCTGTCATTACAACCCCTAAATCTTTTGCTCTGGAATTTCTCTGAATTTCCTGTCCATTTGGGGTATAATATTCCATGCACTTTAGGTCTTCTCTTTTTCCGTACCGTAATAGCTGAAATTTCTCGGTGTTAAACTTCATATTGTTGTCTTCAGTCCACTTGTAGATTTGTTTATGTCGGTTTGTAAAGATCCTATGTCTTCTGGGTTTCTTATTTTTCTACTGATCTTTGTGTCATCCGCAAAGGATGTTACTGTGCTGTCTCTGGTAACGTCCTCATCTATGTCAGTTAGCATGATTATGAAGAGTAGTGGAGCTAATACTGTTCCTTGTGGTACTGAGCTGAGGACCTCTGATTCTGATGAAGATACTCCTTGTACTGTAACGACTTGCCTCCGCTCACTAAGGAAATTATATATCCATTTCCCTACTTTTCCTGTTATTCCCATATATTTCAGTTTGTATTATTCCGTGGTCACACTTGTCGAACGCTTTAGCAAAGTCTGTGTATAGTACATCATAGTTTTCATTACTTTCAAGTGAATCAATAATGTTGTTGTAGTGTTCCATTAGTTGTGATAGGCATGATCTGCCTGATCGAAACCCGTGTTGGTTATCATTGAATTTTTTCTGAATTTCCAAAAAGTCATAGATTTTCTGTCTAACTATTCTTTCAAATATTTTAGTGAGATGAGATGTAAGCGACACTGGCCTATAGTTTTTGGCCTGTGATCGATCTCCTCCTTTATATATTGGGACTATGTTCGCGCTCTTCAGGATGCCCGGTATTTCTCCCGTGTCTAATGATCGTCTCCATATCCAGTATAGGGGCTCAGCGATTTCATTCTTGCAGTTTTTGATCAGTGTGGCATTCCATTTATCCGGTCCTGCCGCTGAGTGTGTTTTTAGTTTCCCTATGGCTTGTGTAATATCATCCGTCGTGAAGTCGAAATCCGTATATATATATCCGTTATATATATATATATATATATATATATATATATATATATATATATATATTTCGCCTTTCTGTTTGTCTGTCTGTCTGTCCTTTATGCAGCGCAAACTGTTTGACCTAGAGCTACCAAATTTGGCACGGGAACCTCTTATTGGATGAAGAATGTCAACACAGAGTCGGTCAGCCTGTCTGTTTGTCTGTTTGTATTGCGGGCGGAAATGTGAAGCTCGAGATTTTCATGAATGTGTTCTTTTCTATAGTTTTATTGACCAAATAATTGAACCGACAGTAATTATTTGGTCAGGGGGGTTTTGGGGGATATCTGATCAGATTCAGAAATCTTGACACAATGTGAAGCTCAAAATTTTCACGGCTGCGTTCTTTTCTGTAGTTTAGCCTGTCTGTTTGTCTGATTGTGAAATATATCCCGGGCAGTAATGGGGAAGGGTGGGGGTGGGGGTAAGTGGGGGAGAGGGGTGGGGGTAATGGGGAGGGGTGGGGTAATGGGGAGGGTGGGGTAATGGGGAGGGGGTTAGCCCCCAAGTTGCATAAAGGGGGGGTGAGGGTTTTTTGGGACATTCAGTTGACCTAACCGGGCATTCAGTTGACCTAACCGGGCATTCATTACCCGGGCAACGCCGGGTACCTCACCTAGTATATATATATATATATATATATATATATATATAACGAGCAGTTTAATTATATTAATATTATACCGGTGATTTTTTAAACAGCTGACATTTTAAAATGTTTTTTTTTTTATTAACTGAAATACAAACCTGAAATTTTTATTGTAGGCCCTATAATTAATGTAATTAGATTAATTAAAGGGTTATTTGTTTGACTGAAGACGTAGGGTGGATCGATTTTACATTTTTTTTCGATTTCCATATTCTAATAGAGACGCATGCATGAGAAAATAGCCTCTGCAAAATCTTAGCTTAATAGGTAATCATCTTCTGCCCCCGCAGAGCGATGAAAATTATATTTTAGTAGTCAAAAACGTATTTTTAAACCCTAGCCTAGAGTCATAAAATTTTGCGTGTGTGTTATTTCATGCCTAAGCAACGATATAAATGCTATGGGAAATATATAAATGCATTATTTAAGACAAAGAGCCGATCTGAAAATATGTATAATATACATATTTTCAGATCGGCTCTTTGTCTTAAATAATGCATTTATATATTTCCCATAGCATTTATATCGTTGCTTAGGCATGAAATAACACACACGCAAAATTTTATGACTCTAGGCTAGGGTTTAAAAATACGTTTTTGACTACTAAAATATTTTCATCGCTCTGCCGGGGGCAGAAGATGATTACCTATTAAGCTAAGATTTTGCAGAGGCTATTTTCTCATGCATGCGCAAGTTTTCTGTCTCTATTAGAATATGGAAATCGAAAACAATGTAAAATCGATCCACCCTACAGTGAAGAGTCACCAAAAATGAGTTATTAAAAGAGATTAACAAATTTCATGTTAATTTAGGTTAATTAACAAAACAAATAAATAACAAATAAATAACAAATAAACAAACAACAAAACAAAACAAATAAATAATAACTGTTACAGCTGCTTGATTAATTGTGTAACAAGAAAAAGGCATGAATTGCTGATAATGACGTTAATTACAAAAGGACACATGCACAATATATACATGAGAATTACATTAGATTAGTGATTGAATTTTGATTGCGCGCGAATAATTTAAGGAATGAATATAGGCCGACGAAGTGCTGCTAAATGATTTAAAATCTTGAACGTGTGTCAGTGCAGACTGAGATTTCTTGAGCTGGATGTCTCGAGGTATGGTGTGGCGGCGTTTGGTCGCCATGGAAGAGTTCTCAAAAAAGCTGTCTTCATCTGGTTGAAAGGACAAAAGGAGATCTGTTTGAGGCAGAAGGTGGAAACTTCGAAGTAGTGCCTCAAGTACGCGATCTCTCCATCAAATGCTACTCGATACGTACTTGCGAGAAACTGTATGCCTATACAAGTAACTAGAATGCCCGGTGCGTCTTGTGCAGCAAAATCCTCCCGAAACAACCTACAGACAAACATTTCTTCGCGCGTTTTTCTCTTCACAAGATGATGACGCCTTGATAGTCCCAAAATATCGTTGCTATCCCCTTACTAACTGATGGTGCAATCTTGAACTTTTTGGTTCGTGACGACCCCGGATGTTTCCATTCCATGGACGCCCGTTTAGACTGGTGTGTGATGGTATACCTAGGTCTCATCACCTGTCACAATGCGCTCAAGGAAATGCGAACCTTCGACCGAATACCGCTGAAGAAAGGAAAGACTGCAGGCCATTCTCTGAGTCTTGTGATTACCCGTTAACATTGTTAACAGATAATTAACATCCGTTAAAATATTGTAATACCAACAACATTATTGTACTACGCATAATGCACCAATAATATAATTAACCTTGTGAACTTACTCTTTGAACAAACCTGGTAATAAGCTGCCGCACAATCCAGTTAGTCAATCATTCAATTAAAATCTTATTTATTTTGTGTACCCGTTCGCTTAATTGTAACCTTTATTTGTGATTGTATCATTCATGGTTTCGTTTTGTTAAAGGAAGAAAACTTGCTCTATTAATCTCCGTATGACATTATTATTCTGATTGAAAAATCAGATGGTGCCTTTAATCACACAAATAATTCTTCAATTAATCTAATTACATTTATTATACAGCCTACTGTCAGTTGCAGTTGCACTATATATATATATATATATATATATATATATGGGGTCAAATACGTATTTGTATTTACAAATACAGTAAAACTTGTAAGGGGACCTTACTCATAAAATTAAGTATTTAAATTTACTCATTTGATTAACCCAAGGCGAAGAGACATCCTAGCTTAGTCCCTTGACCATGTTTGGCATTATATAACGTAATTTAACATATTATTTTTAATGTGTGAACTTAAAAGTACACACTTTATCGTGTTTTCGTTTCATCAATGATTTTCTTTAATTAAGTGGTATTCGTGTGTAAGCCTAGTTTGCTGTGGTACTCAGTGAGATTTCATATGGTGAACTTAATGTGATAAAGTGATACTAACGTGAGAGTGATACTTAGTACTTAACTTCTCAGCCTATACGTAACTTCAGCCTATAATTTAGTTCTTAACTGTCAGCTTATATTTAGTTCTGAGCTTCAAACGCTACCACAGTCCTCTTCGGCCACGTTATCACCTTGTTAGTCAGTACACTATCACCACCACCACCATCTGTTCACCTTCGTCACCATCTTCTTCGTGGTCTCCTTCTAGTTCCCCGAATTACAGAATCTTTCAGACCTTAGATGTTACGAAAGTTAAACAACCCTCATCAAAGTAACAAGATAAACTGTGCAGGTTTTGTTTTAATTACGAAATTTCGTTGTTATTAATTTGACATTGATTTTACTCTTGTCTCATGAGTCATGACCATTTGAATTTTGGGACCTTTTCCAGTTTGTGTACCGTTTTTCATATAATTTATTTTTGCTTCTTTTCAGATAAAAAATGAGTGATCAAAAATGAGTTCTTGATAACCTAACCTAACCTAACCTAACCCACATTATAACTTTCGTCACTTGGGCACAGGATGTTTACTATGCTGTATGTAATGTACTGTAGAAAACGGTACATAAACTGGAAAACGTCCGAATTTTGCATTCTTCATAGTTCATATTTTAGGTCTTTTTCTCATTTGGAAAATTTTGCATTTTAAAATAAACACTCTAAAATTCTATAATACCTTGCATGCAAGTAGCAAAACCCCAATTTTACAGAATGAAAATAACTGATGAATGTCTAATGCAGGGAACGTTTAGGAACGTTTGAAACCGGATTGTTACGATAGAAAAGAAACGGAAGTGGTTTCGAATTTGTTATACGATTATCTGCTAAAGAGAATTAACGCGAAAAATTTCTAAAAAAAAAAAAAAATTTTGGGGTGGTGGTGCTTACGACGTTTTGAAATATCACAGTGGAAATTATTTCATTCTAATAAATCTTCTATTTGCGGTTTCTCTTTATCCTTATTCTTAAAACCCTCAACACAGAACAACATGCAAGAATACAAAATTCCATCCATCGAATAAAACAACTAGAATAATATTAATGGTACTTGTAAGTTGTAGGTTAGGTACTTGTAGGTTATCTCTGCCCCACCAATTTTGACAGAATATTTTCGTTAAAACTAACGAAAATATCACGACTTAACCTAACCAATTATCAAGGGCGTACAGTTGATCTATTATTAATTATAACATTGTTTGTTTCTGAAATAGTATTTACTATTTACTAATGGGGAGATAACCTACAAGTACCATATTAATTTTAGAGTTTTTAAAACGAAATTGTTTTAAACCAAACAACCCACGGTTTTCCTTGGGATATTTTTTAGCACTATTTTAAAAACAATACACCATCTTTTCTGAAAGTATAGATAAACTAACCAACTAATCTGAGCATCTGTTGACCTTGATGGTCTTTTATGGGCTGTTTATATATAGACTGCAGTGTATAGGCGAGAATATACTTATTATATAGTATACATGTTCATATAGAGGGCCATTACCTATATAATGATACATACCCACGCAATATTGTAGAGGTTATATACAGTAGAAAATCACTCGACCTCGTTTTAGAAAAACAAATTCTTTGACAATGACATTGTACCTTAAATACATTTTCAAATGTTTGTATACATTGTCGATGAGTTTCAACAACGATACAGCCACCCAATTCACGCATTTATTTAGGTCACTTTCAGAATATCAAGAGATTTGGCAGATTCCTTGATAGCCACCAATTACAATCATCATCAATCAGTAACCTGAAAACAGAAGCAGAATTTTTAAAATTCTCAAATGCTGCATATTTAGCTTTCGTTGAAGCCTCAATGGTACAGAGTCGAAAGTCAGTAGAAAGTAAATGACTTGCCGGAGCTATTGAAGAATAGGGACCCCAGCCTTCTTTAGTTAGGCTTATAAGGCTAACTAACGAAAATCACGACCTAACCTAACCAATCGTTAGGTTAACTGTACGCCCTTAACGATTGGTTAGGTTAGGTCATGATATTTTCATTAGTTAGCCTTATAAAGCTAACTAAAGAAGGCTGGGGTCCCTATTCTTCAATAGCTCCGACTTGCCTTATAGTATACAGAAACTACAATATATGAGTATGTTAATGGAATAAAGCCACAATAAGAAATAGATTTATTAGAAGCACAAGCTTTAGGCCTATACTATATATAGAGGGTTAACAAAAGTAAATAGACACCACGATGATTGTCCTCAAGAATAAATGGCAAAGCTCATCAAGGGAATACCAAAACGTGTGTCAGCTTTACATAATGGGAAAGGGGAAGCAACACCATTCTAAATATATTGATTTAATAAATTTGTTATTATTTATTAACTTTTATTATCAAATATAAAACTATAGAAAAACTGAATGTGTCCGTTTACGTTTGTCAACCCTCTGTGTATATACAGTATAAAGTCTTTATCATCTCGCCCTAAACCTAATAGCCTAAACGTGTGCTTCTAATAAATCCATTATTTAATATGGATTATTTCCTTAATCCAACTTTTTGCGGTAAAATGTTGTTGGAAATACCAGACTTTTGTCTTAACAGAAAGGACCTACACCTTAACGCGAAACCCGAACCACTGGCCGCGCCATCATCTAAACGTAGGAGACAGTCACCCATCCAACAACTGAGCAGACCCATCATCCATTAACTTCGCTGACCATAAGTGAAGTGGTGTTGCGACATGGTCACAACATAGACCTTGTCTGTAATTTTCTTTGATGTTTTGGGATTCAAACATGATCAGCAAACCCTCATAACTTAATCAGACATGATTATTTCAATCCTTCATCCTTCAGTCATCACCTTCAATTATTGTATGAAAAGTATATTGATTCATCACCCTTGATTATTTATTTAATATATATATATATATATATATATATATTATATATATAATATATATATATATATAGAGAGAGGAGAGAGAGAGAGAGAGAGAGCGTTGATAAAAGTAAATAAACAAGCTCTGTTTTTCCATATTTTTTTTATTTTGATTAACAGAGTTAAAATTTATAAATGAATACATTTAGAATCGTGTTGTGTTCACGTTTGCATTATGTCAAGCTGACAAACGTTCTGACATTCTATTGATGAGCTTTACCATTTCTTTTCGAGAACAATCATTGTAGTTATACAGTATATACATAGTCTGGACACCACCTTGTTTAATCGACTAATCAACGGGGCTATTCTTGCCGCAGGAAGCGTATGGTAAAAATTCATAGAAGCAGACAGATACTTTTAACTATTTTAATGAAGAATGAAACTGCCCTTCTTTGAGTGTAAATTTAAACATTTTTACTGTCTTGTGCGTCTATTAATAGATTAACTTTGGGAAAATATTTTTTTATGTATTTGTAAATGAAAACTTTATTTAAACAACGGGAGTAAACCGTAAAAAAATTCCACAGATGCAAAATGGATGCAGGGAGATTCAAGCTAGGACGAGGGGGGGGTGTAAGGTGAAATGCGAGATAGAAGCGGACCCAAACATTCACCAACAAAACGAACGAGAAGATAAACAAGGTAGAGGAAAAAAACAATAACTGGATCTTTTGAACTATTTATCCCCCCCCCCCCCAACATACTCTTTTCAACAATCACCACCCCCAATGTTGATCTTTTCAACTACATCCCCCCCAAAGTTTAAACTCTGCAAATTAACCAAAATAAGATAAGAAAACAATAACTACAAATTTATTATTTATTGCAAACATATAATAAATAGAGAACCATTATTTACATAGGGAAAATTTGAATGCCCGGTTAGGTCAACTGTACGCTCTTGACGATTGGTTAGGTTAAGTCGTGATATTTTCGTTAAAACGCGGGATATTTTTGCTACCCGCAGAAGGGTAGAAAAAATAACTGAATACCCGGTTAGGTTAATTGAATGCCCGGTTAGGTCAATTGAATACCCGGTTAGGTTCATTGTATGTCCGATTAGGTCAACTGAATACTCGGTTAGGTTCATTCAATGCTTCAAATTTTATCCTATGTAAGTAATGGTTCTCTATAAACCGGAAATATGATAGAATATAATAGAATTTTCAAGATATGTATCTTATATACATATCTTGAAAATTCTATTATGTAAATAAGATAAGTAAACCTGTTAAATTATCTCACCCACTAATATTGACCTTTCAAACTATGTCCCCCACCCCTCTCTGAAGCTGGGGGGGGGGGAGAGAATAGTTTAAAAGATCCAATAACTTACTAGGTTGCTTAACCTCCTTTGCAATATTTAAGGTAACTGACGGTGGGGATACAACTTTACGTGGGATCCGAACCACGGGTCGCTACACAGTATGAACACAGAAAACGATCTCCCATCCAACTACTCTTCAGACTCAATGTCGATTAACTTCGCTTAGCAGAAACAAAAACTAAGCAAAAGTATTTCTACGCCTTTGCGAAAAGAAAAGAAAATGTAAAGAAAGTGTTGGTCCGTTGAAAGTTGAAGTAAACGAATACGCAAATGACCCCAAAAAATGAACGAACTGCTTAAGGAACAAATTAACTGTATTCAGTATCCCTAAGACCGAGATAAAAATAGAAAATCTAGAATTCTGGATGAATTCTTGATATAGATGTAAATCAGTTAAGACATGTACCGACATGAATCTACTAAGTGATTTTGAATTTTCGGAAGGGGTCGTAACTCGTAATTGAAGATCTATCACAATGAAACTTTTTATTATGTACCTAAATCTGATTTTCCATTTAGAGTACAATCAAAGTTAATGATAATTTAGTTGAAACTAAATTTACTATTGAAAATTAAAATGAAAAAATTATTATAATTAATGAACAAACTCGAAACAGAAAATATTTCTTCCGACTGTCATATCAATCTTGAAAACAAAGGTTTTATTATCCTAAAAAAAAAAGATAAAGTAATAAAAGTAACAATAATATTAAAAGAAGAAAAGAAGACAAACTCCACGAAAACAAAACCATTAATTTATTTATTACCTAAACAACATCCTTGAGATGCCTTCTTTTTATGACAAAATAAAAAGCTTTTCAGATCTATAAAGTCTGTGTAGCTTCCCAAGAACCAATAGACAAACATATTTGAATAAAGTTTGTGGCATTTTAGAATGAAGAACCACAGACCTCTGGTTATTTTACACTATAAAACAGTAATACTACAAGAAGCACTAAATTTCAGGTACCCTTGCTCCACCTAAGCTCTAGCTCTGCTCCGAAGAAAAACGGCTCCGGCTCCGGAGCAGAGCTTCTGCCAACACTAATATACATCCAATAAGCAGCTAAGCCTGCTGAGACCATTAGCTTCGTCATGTATAGTATCTGGGTTTATTACTCTATAAATTTAATCCTTAAAAAAATGTAATGTCATTTCCTGTCTGGCAACATTACAGGCCTATTACTTATGTAGGATTTATGCCTAAGTTACATAGCTTACTTCTAAGACCTTAATTATGAAGCCTTGCCAAGATTTAGCCTATTTTCATAAGTTTATTTTAAGATAAATTCAAAGTATTCTAACACGGCGTTTGGGAGATTAATCCTGGAATGCATAGCGGGATTCAATTGGACCACACTATTGATTTGATTCGTCTATGTAGTCTAGGGTTAAAATGAAAGAAAAATCAGTCACGAGACCTTTTATTGCTCATAATATTCTTCCTACTGTATTTCATAATCCTGAGACTGAGCTTTAATAATTTTAACATAACAGGTGAACTAGCCTAGTTAATTATCTACTTCAAATTTTATCTTAAAAATACGGTTACATTTCAGTTACTTCTTAAGTCATATTTTTATCTTTAACTATAGGCCGTATAGGGTAGGCTAAATGAGTTCCGTTCTCTTTTTGTTTACAAACGAGTGATGACGTTTTTACACGCTCAGAAAATGAACATCCTTTTCAGAATGATTGCTTGTATATGGTATCATTGAGTCGACATTGACGTGTTTGTTCGCGACCAAAGCAACCATGATTGAAGTGTAAGTGACGAATATATGACAGCTTTAGGACGCGACTTTATCTTTTGTTATGCGTCTATGACTTGACTTTCGTCTCGATCGACCCTGTACCAATTGACAAGTGTCACGTAAAGTAACATTAATAACAACTTACCTTAGCAGTTGTGTTTGTTGATTATTTGCAGACGTTTATCAGCTGCAACTTTAATTCTTGAATAACCTCTTCATTAAATGATATATGAAATTTAATAAAAAACTAAATTTTCAAATTTTATTTTTTATATAAATTGAGAACTGGAGGTTTTACGTTGAAATTAAAACAAGAAACTGACAACGAAAACGAAGAGTTGGCATTCCTAGTTGAACAGCGGGAAATGAAAATCATCTGGGATGCCACGCAGAAGTCAGAACACAACGTTGGAGTACCTTGACCCAGTAAAGGTTGGACTACGTCAGGAATAGCCTTAGGCTAGGGCTTAGGTATATAAATCTTTGTTAGCCGTTGGACGTAACATTAAAATTTTAAGTTGTTACTACAAGTCTTATTTTTTTAATTGTGTGAAACAGTTAGGGCTTTAGGCCCTATCTTGTCTAGGCTTTGTAAGAGAAATGGTATAATTCTACTACCTTTTGTGACACACCCCTGGGTTTAGTGTAGTTGTTACTACTCGTCCTTAAACTTAACTTAAATGTAGCAGCTGTTGGCTAGGTTAAAATAACGGCATTAATTAATAGGGCCTATGACTAATTGAGGTTTAAGTTTTAACTAATATTTGCAAAATGAAACATCTTATGCTTAGCCTAGGCAGGAAATGGTAGCCTGAAACAGCGCCTATAACAAAGAATTGTTACATGTTTGCCTGTACTCAGAAATACCAAATCAGACGGTTCAGTATGAAGTTTATAATACAGTATATAAAATCTAGGTTTTTAAAATTATGAATGGGTTCAATAACGTAAATAGAGATATTTTTTGAAATATCACAATATAGTAGAATTAGAAATAATGTGTGTAAGCTGACAAGTAGAAGGTTCGAGGCAGCAGTTGCCAAAAACTTTTTTACGCGTAGAATAGTAAATAGCTGGAATAGTTTGCCGGTAGAAGTAATTAATAGCACGTCTATAAGCATGTTTAAAAATCAATTAGACGCGTATGTTGATAGATTGGGTATAGTTTAAGGTGGTAAAATTAAGGCTTTGTGGTTCGGAACCCACGTAAAATTGTAGGTCCCCTCTGCCACCACGGAGGACATGCGCAATACACAATTACAAACACAGTTAGGTAGACCAGCCATGAGTGGATCCTAGGGTCTTTGTTGGTCTGAAACATTATATATATATTTGTTCGTTCTCCCTCCTCATCTTGCGCGGAATGTTCTCCTATACAAGCGTCGTTCTTTACGTTAATTATACTGCGTGTTCTTTGCAGTTGAAATATATATATATATATATATATATATATATATATATATATATGATACACACAGACCGTGCATGGAACAGGGAACTCTTCTGGGATAATTAAATCCACTATGGTCCGAATAAGTAATGGTAAATGACAAGCTGGATCCTGTCTGCTTTGCAGATAGCTGGTGAGGGAAGCTATATTTATGGACCTCTTTGCGAGTGCCCCGTTGCCCGCGTCGGGCTAGCATCATGAAAAAGAAAAACTATGGTATTTGTCATTTACCATTACTTATTGGGACTATAGTGGATTTAATTATCCCAGAAGAGTTCCTTGTTCCATGCACGGTCTGTGTGTATCATAAAAAACTCGGGGGAACATTCTGAGTTCATTCCCATATATATATATATATGGTTGCCAGACGTACAGTCGGCATTTGATCCAAAAGTCCCGCGTCAAAATCCCGCATTCAAAATGTCTCGCAAAAAATATTTTTGAAGCAAATTTTTTAGGGATGAATTGATTTAGAATTTCAATATTTATTCACGATGTTTAATTGTTAAATATTATTGTAATAAAATATTTATAATTTTGTTTGTTGTAACCGTTGAAAAAATCTAGTTTCAATTTGAAAAAAAATTTGGTCTTAAAAAAAACCTCAGAAAAAATTTTGAAAAATCTGACAACCCTATATATATATATATATATATATATATATATATATATATATATATATATATATATATATATATATATTAGGTGGCCCTTGTTTTTCGAAATTACAAATTTCACCGTCTCACCCCCTCAATATATTCCATTTGACAAAAAAACAAAATGTGCAAAATCTCAAGTAATTATAAATATTCTTATTTGTCCCGCACAAGGACTCAAATTTAGTTAGTTAATTATTCAAACATAAATACACGAATTTTTATTAGCGTTCCATTATAAGGGCAAATAACAGCAGTTAAAGAAGAGCATAAACTAAAATAGACATTGATTACTGATTAATTAGAAATTGAATTGAACTAAACATTTTAGGACTGAAAGCATAGTAAATTTGGCCTAGTAGGGATGGTTGCTTATGAGGCCCCATTAAATATTAATTGATTTTAATAAAACTTCTTTGGTACACGTTTTATATTAATAGGAAAAAATGCGGGGGTGAGACCCCCAGATTTTGGTTGATTGGGTGGTTCTTATTGGGTTCTTATGGTGGTTCTTATATGTATAAAACCACCCAATCAACCAAAATCTGGGGGTCTCACCCCCGCATTTTTTCCTATTAATATAAAACGTGTACCAAAGAAGTTTTATTAAAATCAATTAATATTTAGGGGGGCCTCATAAGCAACCATCCCTACTAGGCCAAATTTA
>JAJOZX010000091.1:1297500-1310000 GCA_023014485.1 Bathynomus jamesi | reverse complement strand
GTCTGGCATGAGCGCTGCGCCATGCAGTTTCTGTCCCTACTTATTGGTTTTTATTATTATTAAGGGCAGAATCTGTATTATTTCTAAGCCTCGAGGAAATTCTGTTTTAAATAAATAGGGTTTAGACTGTCTTATGTATACAGTAAAAAGAAAAAACCTCTGGGTTAATCTTTGCAAGGAATTCAATTAAATTTTCTTCATGATGACCAATTAATAACTCGAATGGGTCATATTATATAAAAAAAAAATACTAATTGGGTAATATTGTGTTTCTTTGGATATTTTACTCCGTTTAGTGACAACAACAAAATTTAAAAAACAAAACCCAACTAATTAGTAATTTGTTACGCTTTTTAGAAATCTTGCGTCCATGAACGAAAATTTTCCTGAAATTTAACAATTTGCCAATTCTATATAACTCATGACCTTATTTCGAGCGTACTGATACTTGCATTCTTAACAAGTGTCCTCTTTTAAGTGCCATTTTCACTGGCACTGTGCCTGGCCCTATTTTATAAGGAAAAATCTTATCCTTAAGGGCATTGGTTCGTTATACTAAATACGTACTTAATGTCTTCATTCGAATTTACAAAGAATTAAAACAAGCTAATGAAATATTTTATATTTAAGTAATTTCTTGGTAAGGATAAACAATGAACTATTTCTAATAATAATAATAATAATAATAATTATTATAATAATAAACTCATTATTATTTTTCATTATTATTATTATTATTAACAAAATACATTATCGCTACTACGATTACTTTTACCGCTATTGCAACTACTTCACTATTGTATGTATTTCTCTACCTGCACCAGATTTTACTCAACTTAGAATGTTTTAATTTAACTTCAAACAAAAATATATGAATAGATTTTTGGCAAAAGAAAATTAAAATTATACGCAACGGAAGTGACATATATATATATGATATATATATATATGTTTGGATTATGGCTTAGATTTAAGATTCAGGTACCCTGGTAGGTGGGAGGGTATTCTGCGGTTTAGAGGGTCATACGCGTGCATAGACATTAATTATAAGTTTGGAGCGGGTTTTAGTTAATGGGTATATGGGTATAAAAGTACTTTTATGGTTTCCTTTTAAATTATTTGGGTTCGTTTATTTATTTAGTTATTCCTTTACTCATTTTTTTGTTGTTTTCCTTTTCAATGCGACCTCTTTTCCACCTTATTTTCATTTTACTAATTTTTTTTTAATTATATTTTTATTTAATTTACGTTTATTTAAAGTATTATTTATAAAGGAAGTGTCGAATACGAGTAATTATTAATTGAATATTATTTTTGTATTAATACATTTTCAATACGGACCTCTTTTAATCAAAATATATTTTAAATTATTAAAATATAATAAGAAAAATTTAAGTAAAATGAGGATTACTGCATACGTTATTTAAGTAATATATAGGTAATAAGCAATGAACCATATTATACCCATGTTTTGGGTATGATATTTTAATTTTAGTAATGAAGTATGCAGTGTCATGTGGTTACGTGACAACACCGCTTTCCGTTAGATCAGCGAAGTTAAGCGACAGTGGGTATGAAACACCGCTTTCCGTTAGATCAGCGAAGTTAAGCGACAGTGGGTATGATCAGTAGTTGGATTGGGTGACCCTCCTCCGTATTTGGATGATGTAGTGACCCGTATTGGTTCGAATTCCACGTATAAAGCTGTAGGTCCCCTCCATCACATGACGTTTGCCGTTACGAAAGAGGGACAAGCAACTAACGTATTATTAGTAGTGAAAACAGAATATATCTTCGCAATTGTCTTTCAAGATCAGTTAAAAATTAAAATACAAACGATTTCAACAGTTGACCCTTAAAATCCAGTCTCAGTATGACTCAAAATGATAGTCAACTTCATACTACTCATACTACTCATACTATTCATACTATGGGGTTATGGTTCATAAAAGAGGAAAAAAACTGGGAATGAACCGAAAACTTCTCCGAAAAATGAAGACTTATGAAACAGAATTGTATCCAATGCCCTGGATGAATCCTTCGCCTGGTACTATAAAATCAGGAGTATCCAAAACGATTAGAGATTAGATCAATCATTTGATTATATGTCGATTCTAGTGGTGATGAACCACGTAGGGAAGTCTCGTAAGTATACGTTGACCTTCTATACGAGGGGTGTCCAATCCAATCTTTCAGGAGAACTGAGCTATTCTTAAATTTTAGTCAGGAAGAGTGATTTACCGAGTCCTGCTTTTGCTCAATCAAGCCTTCCACTCCTCCCATCCTCACTCCTTCTCACATCATTATTTTTAGTAAATTTTAAGAAACGACAAACCTGAAACATTTACAAAAAGATGTATTTAAGAAGAGTAATTTTAAACATTTTTGATAAGATATTAAACTGAGATAATTTGTTACGAATTATTAATCATTGCGTGTATTTACGTTGAGGCTTTTTCTTTATACGATTAGTTTCTATTGTTATTAGTTATAATTTTAGGGTAATGCCCATTGCTGCCCAGCGCTCAATTAAAAATGCTTGACGATCGACCATTTGAGAGCGATCGACCATTTGAGCGCAATCGACCAGTTGCCACTCTCTCTCGCTCTAAATAATCGACAATGATGCTGCGAGTTGCTCGTACCCTGAATGAATGTATGGGTAGCGTAGTACTTTGTTAAATTAGTGGTCTTTACTTCTCCAAATCTCACGATTTCATACCTGCATAGTGAAGATTTACTTTTTCAGTTCGAAACGCCCGACAACTTCTTATGATTGTGAAAATTTCTTACTCAGACGTTCGTCCTCCCTAAATTATGAATTGGCAAATTGATGAAGACGAGAAAGGGTATTTTCGCTTTTACGTGCCCGTCTGTGCCAATATCTTTATGCAACTGTTTTCATTGGCAAATATAATTAGGGTATAGCTTATTGTGATTCTTTTCGATCCTCTTTTTATTTTCATCATTCGTTAGCTTATATATATATATGTTACTCAGTTATCCGTAATTGGTGGCGGTCCATGATCACGAATAACCTGATTTCACGGTTAACTCAGTATATTCCGCACTCTGCTAACATTGCGCGGAGAGACACTGACTGAAGCGCGTTGTGGTGGGCTGGTGGGAAGCGAGCCGCTGCTGTAAAAACACCGCACCAAATCACTACGATTAACTCGGTGTCGGATAAGTGCACAATGGTCGCAGTTAGTAAATTACGGTTATCTCGATTCACGGTTCAGTGAATCACGGATACCTCTTCTTTCTAAATTTACCTTCAATATATATATATTTACATATCAATCTACTTATCTGTCTACTTACTTTCGCGTCGGTGTATCTATTTGTTTATGTACGTAGATAAACAGACAGTTAAGTAGGTGTAGATACAGATACAGCCACAGATATGTCAATGGAAAAATTGATGAAGAGAGGATACATTTCAAAGATGGCCAAAACCCATTAATCATTTTTGTCACGAAAAAAAAAAAAAAAAATTATATATATATATATATATATTAGTCATTGTGTGAAAGCAATTATCTCACGTATTGACTGTATTACAAGCATTATGCCTTTCTAATCTAATCTAGCCAAATTAACCTAACCTAGCCTTATTTAACCTAACTTAATCTAACGTAAATCAAACCAAACTAACATCGCTTCCCGTTAGATCAGCGAAGTTACGCGACAGTGGGTTTCGGTAGTAGTTGGATGGGAGACCCTCAATTCTCTGCTTCCATATTATGACCTTTGCTGTTACGAAAGAGGTTAAACAATCCCCCGCCCCCCAAAAAAAAGATCCAGCGGAGTACCTCAACTGCTCAAATATGAAGTCCAAGCCGAGCCTGGATCCCAGAATCTTGAGATTAAATGTCCGGGCTCTTTACCATTAGGCCGCCCTGGTGGGTAGACAAGATATAGCGAAACAAGGTGGCTTCCCTTCTCCCAATCCCCACTTTCCAGCCCCCCCTAAAAGGCAAATACGGAAAGTAAGAAAGAAGAAAGCATCCCACACCAATAAGACAATGTTGAAGGCAAAGTTTATAGGAAAGTTAGAAAGTAACTTAGCAAAATGTATCGTTAAATTAACTAAATATTAGCACACTATACCAAATAGTTAATCTACTTATACTGTAATGTTAATCTAACTAGCTGCACTGACCATGTTTAAATGAAAACTTATATTTAATTAACCACAGAACAGTTGGATTAACATTAGGTTTAATGCGCTAATGGTTAACTTAACTAAATATCTGTTTCAGGCGCGGATACAGGAGAGTGGGGGACGGGGATTTAGGATTTGCCATGCTGGTGTCACGTAAATATTGCCAACCTAATATTATATAATAATATACAATAATATTAAAAATATTAATTATTAAAATACGATATATCATCATTCAGGTTAAAGCTAGAGGAGTTAAGCTCCCGCGCTACCCCCGTTGTATCCGCGCCTGCGTTTGCGTTAATTAAAGATTTTTCTCCTTGTTAGTTCTCAAAGAGAAGTCACATTCTCATCCAAAACGATACTAAATTAACATTAAACCAACGTGTTTTGGACCTTATCTATTTTTTATCTTTAAATAAATCTCCATACAACTTACAAGTACTATTTATTCCCTCATTTAAAACGGCAGTTCGTTTCATCCGTTGGCTCTTCTGTGTGACAGAAGGGCACGTAGATTTATTCGAGATTTTTTTTATTTTAGTGTACAGTGGGCTAGATAGATAGATAGATAGATAGATAGAGAATAATAAGATAAAAAACCTCTTATTTTAAAAGAGAGAGAGAGAGAGAGAGAGAGAGAGAGAGAGAGAGAGAGAGAGAGAGAGAGAGAGAGAGAGAGAGAGAGGATAAAAAAACCCTCCTATTTTTGTTGCTTAATCTGTCAACTTAATTTCCTCCACGAAAAATATACGAACTTACTTTAATATTTTTTTATTTCTTTGCAGTTAAAATGACTCACTCTATAATGAAGATTAATATTTTTACGCAACTATATATATATATATATATATGGGAATGAACTCAGAATGGTATCATATATATATATATATATATATATATATATATATATATATATAAAAAACAATGAATAATAGCTAGGCTAGGTTAGGTAGAAAGTACGAGTCTTTTTTTACCAAGAACTTTGGTTGTTCCGTATTCATTAAGAAATGACCTGTACTATAGCTACATTCATATGTAGATTCAGTGTATGAATGAATACCCACGCTAGCAGCCGCTGTCGTTCAGTGGGTAACACCGTTTATTTAGAAACGAAGTGAAGTCTGAGGTCTGGGGTTCGACTATTATGGTGCTGGTAATAATAGCTAAAGAGTTAATGTAATGGTGCGCGTTCATTCGGTCTGAGCGCTGTGCCAGTTTATGACCCTCCTCACTCATGCACTCATGATTATTATTATTATTAATTCTCACAAAGAGTAAACCGTTCATAATACCCATACCCACAATAAGAATATAAGAACTACTTATAAAAATTTATAGTACAGAGGTGTATATATATACAAACAATGTGTGTGTGTCCTCTTTACTGTTGTTATTTTTATAACTATTTTTCCTTCTCTCCGATCGATTTTTAAGCTTTTAATCAACGCTTGTTAAGCATATGCTAGTCTTTTTTATTTCTCTGTTCCTTTGTACATAGGTATATATTTTCGTCTTCTCGCCTTCTCCACTCCCTGACGAGGTGTACTTCTGAATACACGAAAGACCTTGGAATCATTTTTCTTTTTCCTTGTGGGTTTGCATCAGATGTGTGTGTGTGTGTGTGTGTGTGTGTGTGTGTTTATTGTTTATTGTTTATTTATCGCATATATACAGCGATGATTGATTTTTTGCCGTTCTCCTTTCCCCAATTGCGCTTGCCCATCCTGCTCGTGCTTGAATCAAGAACTGGCAAAAAAGGTGTTTTTTAGCCGATTGAATATATTAAATTGCCGCGAATAATGATTCACCTGCCGTCAGATGGCGCACACCTGTGTCACCAAAGACAGACATTGCTCTATTTTTACCTCATTTTACGTAATGTCAAAAGAAAGGAAATGTTCGTGCTCTCTCTCTCTCTCTCTCTCTCTCTCTCTCTCTCTCTCTCTAGAATGTAAGCATGTGATAAAATTTTAAAAATGAAGTTATATATATATATATATATATATATATATATATATATATATATATATATATATATAAAACCATCTTTTCGATGTTAATTAACTGTAACTTTGCTCTCTATTCAAACCGTACAAAATTAATGAACTATAAACTCCGTTTTAGAGTTACAGATAATAACTAAACTAGTTTTAGTGATTTATAAACTATTTTAACACCTTTTCGAATGCTGAAGTAGTGTTTTCAACTCCTTAAAAGAGGCGTCATGCAGTATAGTATAACACTACATTAAAATTATCTCTCTCTCTCTCTCTCTCTCTCTCTCTCTCTCTCTCATTTATGATATGCTACGTCGCAGCCATGTTGCAATATTGCTTCATATCAACGAAGTTTAACGACGTTCAGTATAATAGTTGGACGGGGACCGTTCTCTATGTTCGGATAATGTAGAGACCAGTGGTTTTCGGATCGCATGTAAAGCTTTATGTACCCTCTGTCTCATTACAATGTCGTAAAGTTGATATATATATATATATATATATACACCTTTGGTAACCTTTATTTTTGCTTCCTTCCGAATTGTTCATTCTGACGAAGGTCAAGCTTGTCACTCCACCTTAGACCTACAGTTTAACGTGGAATCCGAACCACGCCCCACCAACAGCCCAGCGTCTTAACCACTAGGCTACCCAGGGTACCCATTTATCTACCAACCATTTTCTTTATTGTGTGGAAGGATGAACAACTGGATTTTGCTGCGCGCCGCCTGCCGCTGATATTTCGTCACTAATGCCTCTGAAATGAAATTAAATTTCAGGGGGCATTAGTGACGAAGTATCAGTAAGTGTGTATTATTCACTTATTCACTGCATAGACAGAACAAAGGACAGAAAAAAATGGTGATACAGAAAACAGATTGTTTAACATATGGCGGCTTCGTCACTCCTACCCCGGACGCCTCCCTCGTATGATTCCAGAAAAAGTGTATTTCTCATCGGTTTACGAGTTTCGATATAATTGTCGTTGAGTAACGACTTTTCGAACATCATCCGAAAATATTTGTCACTTTCACAAAAAAGTGGGTTGCAGATTATATATTATCCATTCAGAGATCGGAAAACTTAGAACAGATGATGATTTGTCCAATTAGGGACCCCACTTCATTTCTTCTAAAGGCTGACCAATCGGAGGAAGTAAAATATATTTACACTTGAAATCGGGTATTATACTGGGTGATCCAGATAAATGGGACCCATAAAAAAAAGCCAAATATTAATATTTAATTCCTTTCATAAAAACTATATATCATTCGAAAGAGTAGAGTTACAAGTTTATTATGAAATGTTTATTTTTTTAAAATGACTCCTTTCAAATGTGCTCCATTAGTTGCTAAGCATTCCAGTGTTCTCGCTTGTAAGTTCTGCATCACTTTTGCAAGAGTGTGCGGTGGTATGGCCTGTATCTCATTTGTGATGGCGGCCTTCAATTCTTGCAAGGTCGTTGGGTTATTTCTGTAGACCCTACTCTTTAAATATCCCCAGAGATAATAATCTAAGGGAGAAAAATCCGAGACCTTGCGGGCCATTCAACGTCTCCAAATCTTGAGATTAACTCGCCTGGAAACGTTTGACGCAAAACTGCCACGCAGTTCCTCGTGTTATGGCAGGTAGCTCCGTCTTGTTGGAACCAGTGGTTTTCTAGACAAAGATCTCTTAATTTAGGAATAAGGAAATCGGTCAACATTTTTTCGTAGCGATCACCATTTACAGTGACCGTGTTTCCGGTGGAATCCTCGAAAAAGTACGGCCCTATGATCTGAGATGCAGTAAGACCACACCAAACAGTTACACGCTGACTATGCAACGGGACTTCGATAATATTCAATGGATTTTCTGTTGCCCAGAAACGACAATTTTGTTTTTTACAGTTCCATTCAAGTGAAAATGGGCTTCGTCTGACATAATCAAAGTTGCTAGAAAATTGGTGGTGTCATTTACCTTCTGTTGGATCCATTGACAGAATTGTCGTCTTCGTGCGAAATCTCCATCGTTTAGTTGTTGCACTGTTTGAATTTTATATGGAAAGAGCATTAAATTTTGCTTGAATATACGGTGTGTTGTTGTTCCATATCCAACTCCTAACAGCTGAGAAGCACGTCTGATGCTTATGTTAGGATTATCCTGTACAATTTCATGAGTTCTGTTAATGATCTCGTCTATCCTTGCTGTGCGCACTCTTCCAGTTGGTTTTCTTTTTCCAATGCTACAGTTAGGGAAAAATTTCTGACACACCGACGGATTACTTTCTTACAAGGTGATTTTGACATCTGAAAATTTGTCTTGAAAGATCTTTGAACTGAAACTACACTTCTTCCATGCTCATAATATTGCTCAGTTATGAAACGCAGCTGTTCCACAGTCCATGCAGTCATCTTGAAGGGTTAGTTTTTAACACCTTTTATTTTGTTTTGTATCTTATCTTGTCTTGTATTGTCAAAACTTGTACAATCCTGTACAAACTTGTAACTATCCTCTTTCGAATGATGCGTATGATTTTATAAAAGGACTTATACTTTAAGAGTTACAGGGTTTCTTTTGGGTCCAATTTCTCTGGATCACCCTTTATTTACGATGTTTGAACTCCATTACATCGCAAATCGAAGTGTAAATACGAGTTAAAAATAAACTCTTAAAAAAAAAGAGTCCATACATCGAATAGAAATAGAAGGAATCGGACTCCATTACCGAGTTTTCTTCAACGACCTCGCCTTTATAACGTACTTAAATTTGTTTTTTCGTAATTTACGAATAATTACTCCAGTTTACAACATTTACGAATGGTACTACTATTACAATTACGCGAACTTTTGAGTTTATTTCATGTAGTTTTGGCTAAGATGTAGGATAGGTTATTATCGACTCAACAGTAAACATTGTCTTTCAAATCCGTAGTGTCGCTTCGAGTTTTTTCAATAATCTTTTTATTGCAGATATGCTAAGGGCTTTCCTTACTCCAGCGTTTCCCAGACCGTGGGGCGCTCAAGATCTGATGAATGGGCGCGCGAGAAGGTGAGTGACATAACTCCTGAACCATTTTACAGTATTGAAATACGCAGCACGATTTAGTAATGCTGTAGTAAATATTTCTACAGTTTTTGTACATTGAAGTATGTATACAAATTAATTAGCAAACATGCTATGTACTATTGTACATTAATAAATTAAAATAATTTTAATGCTACTTCACACTGAGTATCAGTAAATTATACTGTACTGAATTGTCATTTGCAGTTGAAACGGGTGGGTCGGGACTGAGGGTAAGGATTTGTCAGTTTGAAGGGCGCGTATGTTGCAAAAAATAAGATGCTCGCTGGTTTTTTTTTTTATTTTCTTTTTTATTTGTATGTTCGTACATACAATAGGAAAATCCAATAGAAAGTCTGTTTACATAGAAAATAAATACAGTTTCAATAAATTACTTTTTATATGTTCTAAAGCATATAAAACATATATTATAAATATATAATACAAACTTTCTTTAATATATTATAAGTATACTGTATAATACGGACTTTCTTTAAGTTAAACTTAAACCTAAAAGCTATAAAGACAGTAAAATAATTGTTGTTTTAAAAACAAAGAATATATATAGCACGCGTGTAAGATTTCACGTTAATTAATGTTAGGCCTAAGCCATAGAGCGATATTTTTCAACCATTTTGTGTTGGTAACCCCATTTTGACAAAAAAAAAAATTCGCGACCCCCTTCCTTAAATGATAGTGCAGTACATACTTCATTTGCAAAAACAGCTCCAGAAGTATTTCATTGAACATTCTTTTGGCGATACCCTACAGTTGTCATTTCCGTCAAAAGACTTTTTGGCATTTTTGATAGTACAAAAATTGAGTATTCAGAACTAGTGTCTGAACCATTGAAAGTTTTAAATCCAATTCCATTTGCAACCTCTGTTGAACCTCATACTTATGCGACTTTGGTTTCTCCTCAATGGTTGCAGTTAAAACAAAGCAATGAAATTGATTGTGTGCTACTTTGTGTTTAATCTATTCAGCTGAATATAAGAAAATGAACAAGCACAAATCAGTCACTGGTATCGCATTGAAAGCCACGTAGGCTGAATTTTTTTTTCTAAATACCGGGATCTCCCTGAACACTGTCCTCAATCTCCAGGTTGAGAAACACTGTTCGTATGTACGCCATATTCAAAATCCCAAGCATACCATAATAGGCTATATTTAGGTATTTAATGATATGCAATTAAAAAATGTATGGAGGGAAATTAATTGTACATTGTATTATACATATACATAATATGCGGCAGTAATTCGCGTACTTAGCTTTTTACTGTTAGCAAAATACCAATTTGTTTTAGTACTATGAAATAATTAAAGTACAGTAGCTTCAACAGTAAGAGTTAATTTGATTCGAAGGTATGTCAAAAGAAAGTGCTTTTCCCTTATTTGATCACCATTATGATTAGATTTTATATCAAATTAATTTTGAGCACTGTTTTTAAAGAAAGAAAAAACATAACCAGAGTTTGATGTTTCTTTGCCCACCCCTTAAAAAAGATCACCCCTCTATACAAAACGCGTTGCATTACTAATGACAGTGCTTACTCCAAATTTAAAACCACGTTCCACTTGCGCAACACTCTTTGTATGGAAATAACGCCTTCACAATATACACACGTTGAGCTGTAAAATACGCCATCTTGAATTGCAAGTACGATGATAGCCTAGCCTAGTCAACGTAGCCTAAACTACAGCAAAAAAAATCTTCAAAGTTCCGTGAAAATAATAGTGTTGTGAGCTTTATACATTAAATACTTTGTAACATCGAAAAATAAACAAAATACAGGGTCTTTTTTATGGAGATCCTTCATATGTGTATATATAATATGACATACATCCTTGTAAAGGCATCTTTATTTATTTATTTTTTATTTTTATTTATTAATAAAAACTGAAAATACTTAAATTAGTCATTTATTAAAATTACATCTTTTTAATGGTGACATTTAGTGATGTTAAGCAAAGAACATTGGCAGGTAAATTGTGATAAAAAATTTTAAAGAAAATTCTCTCAAATATCTAATTTTAATATGTAGAAACCTTTTTGAACGCAAATTTCAGCATTAGTTTTCAACCATATAATTAATGTTTCTTAATGTTTAGTCAAATTTGATGAAAAGATTTGAAGCATTTGTCAGATTTTAATAAATGGCCGACTTAAAAGTATGATGAAATTTTGTCAAATTCGGAGGAATAAAAAACTAATTCGCTGAATATGTATATATTTAAAATATTGTGATTGACAAACATTTGTAATGCCGAACACCTTCAATATATATATATATATAATATATATATATATATATATATATATACCGGTATATATTTTTATTTATTTATTTATTTACTTATTAAAGGTGTTCGGCATTACAAATGTTTGCCAATCACAATATTTTGAGTTTCATTGAAGTGATAAAATGTGCTTAAATGCAGTTTGCAATGCAAAGAATGCTAAACTTTTATGAAAATGTTTGTTTATTTCTTTTTTAATTGGATTTTGTTTGGATAACTTTACTCTTAAACCCCTCTCTCTCTCTCTCTCTCACACACCACACACACACATATATACACAGTGTATATATATAGTATATAGTATAGTAAAGCTGCCCACTTTTGGGGGTACACAGTATATACACTATATACTGTGTCCCCCAAAAAGTAGGCAGCTTTTTTTAACCGGTCCAACAAAACCACAATTCCAAGGATAACTAAATGAAACAAAAATCATATTAAAGCCTCTACATTATCCTTAAAACGAGAGGTAGTTTATTTAAACCGGGTGAGTTGTCTTTTTATAAATTCAATTTGAACAATAGTTGTTCAAAAAAATTAAAGTTGACAAGGAGGGTAATTAGAGACTTAACTATAGTTCAGTATTAAAGACGTTTACAATGAACAAAAACAAATTTAATAAAATATTAACGCGGCAAGTGTTTTCAATGTGTCTTCCATTATTATCAATGACCAAGTGTAGCCTCGTGCGCCATTGTATAATGCTGTTTAGCTGACGAAGTTTGCGGACAAAATATTCAGGATGTCTGTCAACTTCGAGAGTGCATTTTGACAGCATGGAATAGTATGAAATGAGTTCGATGAAGACACCATTTCTACAACAGTTCGCCAGTAATACACAAGGCTACAATATATATATATATATATATATATATATATTATGAGAGAGAGTTACAAGGAGTTACAAGGAAAAGAAGTACCTCAAAAGGCCTTGCGGCCCATACCGAGGAGGTACCAAATAAATTAAATTAATAACTACCAATGGC